>JAWQFJ010019259.1:22500-37500 GCA_034096865.1 Theodoxus fluviatilis | reverse complement strand
TTGGGTCGGTCACGTCACCCTCCGGCAGAGCGCAGTCTCTGCTCTAGTGCAGCATGGTTTCGGTCACGTCACCCTCCGGCAGAGCGCAGTCTCTGCTCTAGTGCAGCATGGTTTGGATCGGTCACGTCACCCTCCGGCAGAGCGCAGTCTCTGCTCTAGTGCAGCATGGTTTGGATCGGTCACGTCACCCTCCGGCAGAGCGCAGTCTCTGCTCTAGTGCAGCATGGTTTCGGTCACGTCACCCTCCGGCAGAGCGCAGTCTCTGCTCTAGTGCAGCATGGTTTGGATCGGTCACGTCACCCTCCGGCAGAGCGCAGTCTCTGCTCTAGTGCAGCATGGTTTCGGTCACGTCACCCTCCGGCAGAGCGCAGTCTCTGCTCTAGTGCAGCATGGTTTGGATCGGTCACGTCACCCTCCGGCAGAGCGCAGTCTCTGCTCTAGTGCAGCATGGTTTGGGTCGGTCACGTCACCCTCCGGCAGAGCGCAGTCTCTGCTCTAGTGCAGCATGGTTTGGGTCGGTCACGTCACCCTCCGGCAGAGCGCAGTCTCTGCTCTAGTGCAGCATGGTTTGGATCGGTCACGTCACCCGGCGGGAGAGCGCAGTCTCTGCTCCTCGGTGGTAGATGATGCTGGGACTGATGCTGGAGACGGCTGGAAGGTGCAAACACATCTGTTCAGAGCGCTCAGCATGGAATACAGACTTCTGCGTCGATCTTCCTCCAGATCTTTTATAAACTTCTTTAAGCTCTTCTGTAGCACTTCCGGTGTTACTTTCTCGTTCTCTTCGTCCGTCTCAGACCCATCCTTCACTTCTGCAGAAGTTTCTGCCGAGTGTGTGTGTGTGTGTGTGTGTGTCTGTGTGTGTGTCTGTGTGTGTGTGTGTGTATTGTGTGTGCATACGCGCGTGCGAGAGAGAAAATGAGAGAAGAGAGAGAGAGAGAGAGAGAGAGAGAGAGAGAGAGAGAGAGAGAGAGAGAGAGAGAGAGAGAGAGAGAGAGAGAAAGAGAACAGAAAAATTAACCCTTCGAATGTTTCAAACGCAGAGTTCTTGCGCAGAATCCCCCCCCCCCCCCCCCCCCCCCCCGCGCACCGCCCCCCAACCCCCCTTCATGTATCTATGTGCATAAAATAAATGCTGATGACTTGAACGTTCGATGCTGACCGAAAGGAAGGGTGCTGAACTTGTTACGTCAATCTATCGATATCGACAAATTTCACGTCAGGAAACACTGACGGTGCCCAAGAACTGAAGACAAAGCCGTCTAATCTGAGGTGGCAGTGGATTTCGCTGTGTTTCCCTAGAAAGACGAAAGTGATTACAAGTTACCAGGAGCTGTAGGAAGCGATGAATTGGCTGAAGACCCAAGTTACCTTTGAGCATGTACTGAAGAACTGCACTGTCCCGTAAGCGCAACAGTGTTAGCAGCATGTATCCAGACGGGCGTTTCGAGTACGGCGTCTAGACAAAACTAATCTTAAAAAAGCGGCCCGAAGACCTTGCCGATAGAACGGGTACCACCACAACTAGTCTCATGGGGAACGTGCCTCCCGTGGGAACATGTGATGATTGCTTTGCAGAGCGGGACGCGACGCGGCATGTAAGATGCAAACTATGATAGAACATCTAGAGTGCTATAACACATATCACGCTCATCTTGCGTTACGTGCATGCAGATATGAGCTTGCAACCAAAAAAAAGTTAGCTGTTGCGTCTGGATCTGTTAACATGTTGACGGCTGATAGGGCATGTGCGCTTTTTACAATTCAAATCAAAAACTGGTTGCTCGGGTGACTGATGTAAGCCCCATCGCAGGGTTGTGATTAAAAATACGCTTGTTTTAAAAACCAGTCGCATCAACACGCTTGTATCTATCGATCCCATTCACCTTGGAGCCAGGATGAGCGGTCGTATGCTGTCAAGATGATGGCACTTGGAGGAGACAACCTCCACCTGTTGCAAAATCAGCACATGGCCAAAAGCGTGTGGGGATATGTATATGATTCGAACAGACTATAGACGAGAATTCATGAGATACTTTAAAAGAGAAGCTCAGGTCTGAAATTTCGACAACAACAGGCGTAGCATGATTTGCAATGTGTGCATGTGTGTGTGCGCGCGCGCGTGTATGTTTGTGCGCGCTCGTGCGTGTGTGTGTGTGCGCGCTCGTGCGTGTGTGTGGGCGCGCGCATGTGTGTATGTGTTTGTATATGTATATGTATATGTATGTGTGTGTGTGTGTAAATGTGTGTGTGAATATGTCTATATGTGCGCATGTATGCACATTGTGTGTGTGTTTGTGTGTGTGCATTTTACTTGCATTCTTCACTCTCAGAGAAAAGGCAGAAACAAGTATTTATTGTGGCACATTGTTCTGAGTAAGTGATTATTCTGATTAGGACGACTGTACGACTCCGGTGCTGTTTGGTTCAGTTACGGGAAAGGCAGCTTCAGCAACTGGGGAACGCGTGTGGTGGCAATGTGTAGATTGCTTTATTGCATGGATTGCCCGTGTCAAAACACACACACACACACACACACACACGCACACACGCACGCACACACACACACACACACACACACACACACACACACACACACGCACACACGCACGCACACACACACACACACACACACACACACCCCCCTCTCAAAAACACCCGTATGTGCGCGCACAAGAGCGGTTATCACGCCAATCACTGCCCACAGCTCCACGTCAGCAAACCTTTCTCCAGCCTTCGGTGTGCTGCCCTGCCTCTTGTGAGGATTTACGATCTGCACCCGACCTTGCCTCTGTGCACACCGAGTCTTGTCGCGGCTCTGCAGAGCGTCACCATCGTGGGTAACTGTCATATGCGCTGTGTTGGGGAATTGGAAAAAAAGGTGCAGATCAGTTAGTTCTATATGCACATGCGGTACCTTGACTGTGCATGTTGGCCACTATCGGGAAATAAAAAATGCAATGGCTCAAGATCAACCAAAAGGGCTGATTCAGAAATGTTTGCTAAAAGAAAGTGTAACATACGGCCGGAGCCACTCGATGCCTCTCTCCGCAGCTCATGGCTTTAACATCAACAGAATGCGTTGATGCTGACATGTTTGCTACAAGAAATGTAGCCATAGATTTTCCCACTCCCATCTCACACCCATTGGAGCGCCTTGAGGACCTAAAGTCAAGTTTGGTGCTCACGATATTTCAGTTCCCTTCATGCTGGCTACGTTCATGGGAAATGCGCTAGTTCGCGCCAGTTCAACATCAAGAGAAAAACAGATGCAGAGCTCCTCACTGCCGAAAGGCAGAATGACGGGTTTAGACATTTCCCACGCACTCCAGAAGAAATAGAGAATAAATATTCGAAAGCTCGAGGGGAGGGAAAGACATCATCAGGTGTTGTCGGTGCTCCGTGGTTAACATTTCCCCAACTTTATTCTACACCTCTTCCCGTCATTTTCATCCCGTCTGTTCATCATTGATACGTCTAATCTCTTTCTAAACGGCGTGGCAGCGCTTCCCGAGCGTGTTAAAGACGCTATGAAATAATTCCTGAAATCTTCCAGTGATGTCGATACGATAGTGTCTTATTAATCTTCGAACTGTTCACCTTATCTGGCGTTCTGATTAGCACTCCATCCCAGCGCCTCTGTATCTCTCCAAGGTGAGGATGTGAAGGGTTTGTGCACCAGGTTGCATGTCGGGCCACTGATTGATAATGATTGAAGGCCATAAAATGAGGGTAGGGACGGAGGCTTGAGATTCGCTGAGGTACAGAGTGGGACGGGATGAAATGAGATGAAATGGGGACTGATGAGGTAGTGAGGGAGGGGGAGGGGGAGGAGGTTTTCAGGGAATGATGATGGGGTGGAGATTGAGGGTGAGATGAAGATTTGGTGAAAATGTGAGGAAAGATGTTAATAAAGAAATAATGCAAAATAGTTTTCATTGGTCTCCTTGTGTGAGCCTGAATGATTCTCGGAAGAAAACTATTTGATTGACACCAAGAAGTCATAATTTTATACACGCCACCGATGAACGGTCACACCAAATCGCGCTACATGTACTTAAGCCAGCCAACCACTGTATTACCATCACGTATCCCACAACCTCGCACCCATTGCACTCCCCCCCCACCCCACCCCCACCCTCCCTTCCACCCACACAAATTCTCATTCTTCAACTCTTCCCCCTTTGTGCTCTCACCCCCTCCTCCACTTCCACCCACCCTTCAACAATTCACATACACCCACCTCCTTTCCCGCGCCGTTGCTCCTGTCCGGCGCACGAACCTGGCGTCCTCCCGTACTATCAAATGTACTTAAGAATGATATATGATTTCAGGGCTCTTGGGAGCTGTAAAACCCTTATCTGCAGTCCTTCATGTCGGTGCCGCATGCCCGCAATTGGTCAGACAAGTTGCTGAAGCCCTCGCTCCCCGAACCATCGCCGCGACTCTAGGCTGCGAGCGAGCGTTTCGAGCGTGCTGCTCGCTCAACTTGATTGCCCGTGCCAATGAGAAGTGAATCCCTTTAATTTCGGCGAGGGAGTGTCGAAGATAGTGCCCTGGAAATAGCCACCGTGCCTTGCGTAGGTATCTGGCGTCTGGCGAGTTTGCATGGTTCGCCTTGCCGCGTCCAGACAGATCTCCCGAGAAAGGTTTATCGCAGTAGGAAACGCAGGCCAGACTGTATCGTGTCGCGTCACTGCTGCGCAGTGGTCTTGATAGTCGTGCCGCTCGCCACAATGCCCTGATTCACGGCCAGGGAAATCCTCGCCGTGCAGATCGTGCCTCCAGCTGAAGATGAACGGCTTCAAAGACCGCTACCTCAGACACACGATCAATCCTGTGCGAAGCCAATAACACTGATGGTCGAATTGGACGGTATTACAGTCGTGATTACGTCGTTGATGAGCAGTTCTGACAAGGCGATTCAGACCTTCTGTTTTTGAGTTTAGAGTCGTCCAAAACGAGGTTGATTCTGTGTCTGAGCGACCACCATGTGCAAGGGTGTACGTAATGGAGTGTATTTTTGGTTGTAGGTGTCTCAGTGTTTACTAAAGCACATGTTTGCGTGCATTCAGTGTGTGAATGCATGCTTGTGCGTTCATGCACGCGCGTGTGTGCGTCAGTGCCCCACTCGTCCTAATTTGGAACAAGTCATGATGTGCCGCCAAAGATTATAGGTTACACAAAGATAGTTCATTAGCTCATTGTTGTGAGGATCGAGACACGTTGCGCCCCAAGCGGCTAGAACTATTGATGAATCAAGGAAAGTTAATCACACCTCTTAGCGACATGTAAAACTTCTTGTTTATCGACGGTTTCTGATGCGTTCCGATCATGTTTGTGAATAAATTTACTGTGTAATGTGTAATAAAATGATTTGCTGCAATAATGGGAGTGTTTTGGCTTTGTTTTTTTTTGTAGCAGGCGTTGTGAAATCCAACTCGACCTAGATCTACATGGTATGGTTTGAATGGGAACGATCTATTTTTCATTATTATCTAAGAATGCAAGCTTGTTTATCAACATATACACCCCTGTGGAATATCTTTAGGAAATTATGCAAAGCAATACATACCTGTCAAGAAGGTGATTTGCGGCCAGAAAATCATTCGATTAAGTGAATTCAGTTGCCGTTTCCGCAAAGATTTATAGTTACAATCAAGCGTTGCCATGTGACCTGCATTTCGATTGTTAAAAAGTAGGACCTTTCAATACCTTTTGATGCATTCAACATACAGCTTTGATAAATTAATGCTGTTCATGGCTTACATTTTCTTCGGATGGGTTTATAGTATCCCAAAATATAGCTTTTTCTGCGCGAACTGGAGAGAGCTGTCGCCATTGAATTATCCAAAGCGTAGACATAAACGCCATATCTACACGAAAGCAGTCCTCTGATTGGTTCCCTGAATAGAATCCTCCAATCAGCAGGCAGCTTTCTTCGCCGTCTTGTCACTAAGCGGTGTGAGTACACTTTCCTTGATTCACCCCTACTCTCGCCGCTAGGTGCAGCGTCTTGTAACTTTATAGAGCAAAAGCTCGGCATGAGCTATCTTTGTGTAACCTATAATCTTTGGTGCCGCTCTGTCGCCTCTCTCTCTCTCTCTCTCTCTCTCTCTCTCTCTCTCTCTCTCTCTCTCTCTCTCTCTCTCTCTGTCTCTCTCTCTCTCTCTCTCTCCCACCCACCCTCTTACTCTCATTCTCTCTCTCTCTCTCTGTCTCTCTTTGTGTGTCTCTGTCTCTCTCTCTCTCTCTTTGTGTGTCTTTGTCTCTGTCTCTCTCTCTCTGTCTCTGTCTCTCTCTCTCTGTCTCTCTGTCTCTCTCTCTCTCTCTCTCTCTCTCTCTCTCTCTCTCTCTCTCTCTCCCTCCCTCTGTCTCTCTGTCTCTGTCTCTGTCTCTGTCTCTCTGTCTCTCTGTCTCTCTCTCTCTCTCTCTCTCTCTCTCTCTCTCTCTCTCTCTCTCTCTCTCTCTCCATATTATCAAATACCGTTTGAATGACAAAAAAACTAGATAACAAATATTTTGCTGTGCTTCTTACGAAGAACCCTGCTATTCTCAGGCCAGGTGAACGTTTTATTTAACTGAAAATGGGTTTCTGTACAAAAGGGTACCGACAGCATTTAGAGTGTTTTGCGCGCGCATTCTACGAGTCGATTCTATACAGTGTACATTAGCTATTTTCCATGCCATGTTTCTTCACTGTAAGTGTACGTTTCCAAAGGATGTAGTCAATTATGTTGGTATTCTTTTCCCCTTAGTGTTCACAAAGAAAATCCAACAAACCAACAACACTGTATTTCACTCACAGCAGAATATGATTTGTTGTTGTTTTTGTTTATCAACAACTTCACATCGATGGTGTGTATGCGCGTTCGAGTACCTCCGCATGCGGAATCAAACGTGCGCGCGCGTTTTAGTAAGCTGTTTTCGTGCGTTTGTATAATATGTGGATTGTACATGTATGCATGATTGTGCTCAATAGTGTGAGTTGGCTCGGGGGCACTTGTGCTCAAGTCTGCGAATGCGCATTTGTAGATGTACGTAAGGAGTTTTTACCATCCTCGCGAATACTTGTGCGGTTTGTCAATTATTTCATTTGCCTTTTTTTTCTCTGAGTTAAACCCGTAAACATCTTGATCACTTGTTGTTGGATATATGTGTGCGATTATTTCAGGGCTCAAGAAGTCCAAAAGCAATTTGCTTCACTCAAACTTTAAGGCATAATAAAGGATAAATAGGTATTTTACGTTTATTGCATTCTGCCATTTCTCGACAACATCGCGATCATCCCACTGTCTGTTGGCTGATCTGTCCGTGTGTCAGCTCCGTGTCTGCAAGGATGGTGCCTGGTCAGCATGCCTACATTTTACAAGGAAGTTTGGTCAAGGGGAAGCGGTATAGGCAAAGTACTGATATCAGCTCATGGTCGCCGGATCTTTAACGTGCCACGAATCATAACATCGGCGAAGATATTTTATTCTTCGTCAACATGGCTGCATTTGTTTTCCACCGGCAAGGGAGTGAGTGATATATTTTTCTTTAATGTATTTGTTGCTATAACACTCGGAATTGTGCATTGCTCCACATGAAGCTGGGGGGGGGGGGTGGGGGGGGGGGGACGGGGGGCAATCTAACGAGCTAACAAAGAAAGTTTTTTTCCCCCATTTACGTACAGTATTGTAATTGTCAAAATAAGAGCTTCTCTCTGGAGCTTGTCGACAACTTGTACATCATTTGTTCATTGTTCTGTAAATCGATTGCTCTTTCGTTTGTTCAATTGTTTATTTGTTGGCATGAATTTTTTTTCTTGTCTGATTTTCCATTGTAAAAAAAAAACTTCCACGAATAAATGGACCAAGCAAAGCAAATTCGTCAGGCCCAGTTTGTCTAATGACGCAAGTGAGATATGCAGACCACGTTCGTTGCGTTTGAAACAATGCAATAGTGCATGCGTGCACATTTCACGCTGATGGTTCACGGGGTACACTAGTACGTGGTAAATAGCAGGCTACGTGGCGCAGATCGATTTGAAGTAAACTTCTCTGAAACACACCCGTCAACTCGAGACCAAGCAAATTTATCGGTTCACTGACAAAGCGAAAACTGTGCAAATCGCTTGTCTGTCTCCTCGTCTGTGCCACCCGCGTTACTACCCGGATATGAGCTCGGGGCCTCTGAGTCTGTGTCACCCGCGTTACTACCCGGATATGAGCTCGGGGCCTCTGGGTCTGTGCCACCCGCGTTACTACCCGGATATGAGCTCGGGGCCTCTGAGTCTGTGCCACCCGCGTTACTACCCGGATATGAGCTCGGGGCCTCTGGGTCTGTGCCACCCGCGTTACTACCCGGATGTGAGCTCGGGGCCTCTGGGTCTGTGCCACCCGCGTTACTACCCGGATGTGAGCTCGGGGCCTCTGGGTCTGTGCCACCCGCGTTACTACCCGGATGTGAGCTCGGGGCCTCTGGGTCTGTGTCACAGTACTTGCCCTTGCCATTGTCTAAAGCAGGCATCTAATGGAATGCTGAGCTTAGAAATCCACACGATGATGATGATTTCGTCGACGACGACAATGATGACGATGATACTATTGCTGACGATGACGACGACGACGATAATGATGCAGACGACGACGATGATGCTGATATTGACGACGACGACGTCGGTGATGCTGACGGCGGCGATGATGATGACGACGATGACGACGACGGTGACGACGACGATAATGATGCAGACGACGACGGTGATGCTGACGACGACGACGATGCTGACGACGGCGACGCTGACGACGACGACGACGACGGTGATGCTGACGGCGGCGATGATGATGATGACGATGACGGCGACGACGACGACGACGACAATGATGGAGTTTTACGGCCTATCAGCCTTTGTATGCTGTGAAAGGTCATTGATAACGAAAATCACCAAATGTGGTTAGAGTAGGAGTAAGTCGCCACGATTTTCAAAATTATTCGCCACTATACGAATCTCGTAGGGAGAGGCGGTGGGTCTCATCTTAGCCCAACCCACAGGGGGATCATGTGTTGATGCGTGACGTCACCGCCACTTGGGGAGCGACCTTGGAATGTGACGTGTCAGTCGCTGTTCGCGTGACGTCACCTTGAAGCGATTAATGGGTCCGTGATCTCCAAATCTGCCCTCTTGTTTCAAGTGCACATCTGAACAAGCATGTCACAGAGATAGTTTTATTTATTGTAAACGGACAGATCAGGTGTAATCTAATGTTTTACGATACTAGAGAGATACAAAACGCCCTCGCCACAGACGAGAAGATGTCGTTTTCTAAAAGACAAACGACAGAAAAACGCATGAATGAACTTCGAGTTATTGCCACAGGGCGAACGAGCATATACATGTATAACCATCTCCTCCCTTGTTCCTGACTTAAAATGAAACAATTGTTCAAACACAAAACTATGCATGTACTAGAGTTGCTAGAAATGTAATGATACTACATTACCTTAGCGACTCGTGAGCTATAGACAGGTGGCTGCCAGTATGTCTGTATAGTCGAAGACGGAAAGGAAAGGGTCTATGCCGAGAGTCGCTCATAATGTCATGTGCAGGGATAGTCCTTCCTATGAGATACTGCTGTTCTCTGCATGGACACGACAGAGCTGGCTTGGCATCCCATTCAAAAGCCAACTGTGCATTCCTGTCACGTGATAAATCTGCGCGATGTAACAGCGCCGTTGCGAGAAACCGTAAACGCTGCACGACCGCAGTAAATATATTTTGGATGTGCAGCCACAAAGGAGTTTCATTGTCCAGTGAGAGCATGAAATCGCGTTTGCATCGCGCCACCGGGGAATGCACGAGGTCTGCACAGAGAAGAGGGAGGCGCTTGACGTTTGAAAGATGAGCCGTAAAATGAAAGTGCGAGACAAAATAATACCCAGCGTGGAAAGGGGAAGGTTTGTCCGTGCTTATCATTATCTAACACGAGCCCTCTCTGTGTGTGCCACAGGTTGTCTTTGTTGGGGAGGCTTCGTGGATTTGGGAAAACTTGTTTTGTCTAGTGCTGGCATGTTCACGTGTTTGTGCAGAACGACGATGCAGCCGAGTGCCGAAGTGACAGTTTGGACATTGATGTGTTTAGCATTTCAGATTATTGTCAAGGATGTTTAGGTATGGATTTACACTCCCGAACGAGGAGTAAACTGGTTACAGTGGTCTGCATTATGGCGACATGCAGTAAAATATTTTTAAAAAGTTCACCTAATAAGGACATTATTATGTAAAAGACCGAAGAAGTCATGAGGCGGACGAGGCAGAAGAAAACTGAGAACAGCATTTGAGAAGGCGTGTGCGCTTGTATTCTCTCGTACTTCCTGTCTTTTTGTTTTCTGTAACAGCAGGGGCGGAAGAGGGGGGGGGGGGTTCCAGGGTTTCCGGAACCCCCCCCTCCCCCAAGAGAAAAATAAAAAATAAATAAATTTAAAAAACTAAAAAAACAAACTATTTTCATTAGTAACAAAATGTGCTGCCTGAAAGTGGCAATGATCACTATCAGAATGCGTCAGATGGGAATATTTTGCAGTGAAGATCCCCCCCCCCCCCCGCTCTAACGTTTAGGCTGAGGTTCAAGCGCACCTATAGAGTCGTTCTCCTGCACCCCCCCCCCCCCCCCCCCCCCCGCTCTCACGTTTCGGCTGAGCTCGAAGCGCTTCCATAGGGTCGATCATTCGCGCCCCCCCCCCCGCTCCCCCCACCCCCCGCTCCCCCCACCCCCCCCCCCCGCTTTCACGTTTCGGTTGAGCACTGAAACCCCCCCCCCCCCCCGCTATCACGTTTCGATTGAGCCCTTTAACACCCCCCTCCCCCCACCCCCCCACCCCATCTTAAAAAAGTTTGGAACCCCCCCCCCCCCCCCCCCCCCCCCCCCAATGAACTGATCCGCGCCCGTAACGGTTACTTACAAAGCATTATTACGTAAAACGGTGTACATGACTAGTCCTAATGCCATGTGTTCAACATAATGCCTTGAGACCAAACTTTTCTTATCAACTTAGTTAATTGTAAATATAAAAATGCGTGCGTATTTTTTTACACATAGCTCATGTGTTTCTGTAAAAATAATAATCCAGTCAGTATAATTTAATGTTTTATCGCTTTTTATAATTTTGTGCTTTGATGTTTGTAGAATCCGAGTGTGAATCTAGTGTGACGGTTTCAACGCGTGCCTCTTGCATGCGCGCCTGGGCGTGCGATGCGTGTGCACTCGCGTCGCCCTGTGTGGGTGTTCCCTGCGTGTCGTTGTGTGCAGTTTACTTCCACGACCCTGCCTGCAATGCCGCGCGTGAATTTTCATTGGCTTGCGCACAGAAACGGGCTGCGACGCCACTTTGACGTATCTAATCGGAGATTAAGAACTACACCCAGAACCCATGCTGTGTGTGCTGGTCCTTACTATCTCCGTACTCCTCGCTTTTCTTCGGCTCATCCCCTCCCCCACCTCCACCCTCCCTCTTCACTCCCACTCCGCTCCATACAGCGCAGTGCCTCACCCTCTTCCACCATCCTTTCTGTAACAGCCGGTTTGCTCCGGATGCGCCTTGTGTGTGGGTGAAAATTAACTGTCCCTGATGCCGCCGCCGAATGATAGCGTTTGTTTGTAAATTTTGCTTTCATCAAAGATGTTATGGATAGGGCAAGAAACTAGAACTGCACCCGCTGCCTGGCTCAGGGTACAGCGGGACGGCAGGAAGAAGGCGTGGTGCCGGGTAGAGATGGGCTGCGATGCAGATGGGCTGAAGAAAAGCGCGGTTGAGGAAAGGAGGGAAGCGGAGAAATGCATGAGAACTTTGCGTCACACTTTCACATGGCGATGGTGGAGAGGAGGAGGAGGAGAAGGAGGAGGAGGAGGAGGAGGAGGAGGAGGAGGAGGAGGAGGAGGAGGAGGAGGAGGAGGAGGAGGAGGAGGAGGAGGAGGAGGAGGAGGAGGAGGAGGAGGAGGAGGAGGAGGAGGAGGAGGAGGAGGAGGGGGAGGTGGAGGAGGAGGATAAGGAGGAGGACGACGACGAGGAGGAGTAGAATTATGCTGCTGCAGCTGTTGCTGCAGATGATGATGACTACATTTACGACGATATGTTCTGAACTTTGCGGGATAATACCCGTAGGTTGTTGTGTGCAATCGAGACGCACAATGATAAATGCCATTATAATTTACATACGCACCATCATTATGCAAGATTACTGTGTGCACCCTTAGTAAGACGGTGACCAATAAGTGGCACAAAATAGAGCATTATGATAACGTAGAGCAAATTAGTGCATATTTATCGCAGGTTCAAAAACTTTGTTCAAAATGCTTCTCTCTCTCTC
Organism: Theodoxus fluviatilis; assembly: GCA_034096865.1. NCBI lineage: Eukaryota > Metazoa > Mollusca > Gastropoda > Cycloneritida > Neritidae > Theodoxus > Theodoxus fluviatilis. Next base: position 25,154 of record JAWQFJ010019259.1, on the reverse strand, counting down.
TCTCTCTCTCTCTCTCTCTGTTTGAGCTTATGTGCATGTGATTATCTGTAATTGTGTGTATGTGCGTGTACGCATGTGTGGGTGTGGGTGTGACTGTGTGTGCGCACATGTGTGTATGTGTGTGTGCATGTGTGTATTTGTGTGTGCATGTGTGAGTGTGCATGTGTGTGCGTATGTGTGTGCACATGTGTGTGTGCGTGTATGAGTGTGCATGTGTGAGTATGTGTTTGTGTTTGTGTGTGTGTGTGTGTGTGTGTGTGTGTGTGTGTGTGTGTGTGTGTGAGTGTGTGTGTGAGTGTATATGTGAGTGCATGTGTTTGTAAGTGTGCATGTGGATGTTTAAATGTGTATGTGCATGTATGTGTGCGTGTGTGTGTGTGTGTGTGTGTGTGTGAGAGAGAGAGAGAGAGAGAGAGAGAGAGAGAGAGAGAGAGAGAGGCATGTTTGTGTGTGAGGCCAGTATGTGTGTAAATGTGTGCATTTGTGTGTGTGCGCACATGTGTGTATGTGTGCGTGTATGTTTGTGTGTGTATGTGTGTGTGTGTTTGTGTGTGTATGTTTTTGTGCATGTATGTATGTATGAACTTTTGCATTTACTAATCTTAAAGCATCTAAAGACTACTTGTTAGCCGCTTGGAGATGTCGGAAATGAGGATTACTATTCTTTGTCTATCGCCAGAATGAAATCTCTCTCTCTCTCTCTCTTTCTCTCTCTGTCTCTCTGTCTCTCTCTCTCACTCTCTCTTTGTCCCTCTCTGTGTCTCTCTTTGTCTCTCTCTGTCTCTCTCTGTCTCTCTCTCTCTGTCTGTCTGTCTCTCTCTCTCTCTCTCTCTCTCTGTGTGTGTGTGTGTGTGTGTGTGTGTGTGTGTGTGTGTGTGTGTGTGTGTGTGTGACTCTTTACGAGGAGATTTCTATCCTGAAAATGTCAATTAATTAATATGTGTATTGAAACAATTGAAGGAAATACGTTTTTGCTCACGACTTCCATTCACATTTTTACGTCGGGCGTATTTCTAAAGTTTCCGGAACAATGCATTATGAGATGAGCATCCTCTGACGTCGATAGAAATTTTTATCTGCGGGAGGCTCTGCTTGCGTCGTCAGGGAGGTTACGTGCTGCCTCATGAATCTCGTTTTCTCATTCTTTCATGGCTACGGCCCTGTAGGACTGGGGGCCTGCGTCTCAGAAAAACTGCTACGGTGACGTAAACCATGAGTGCAAACTCAGCTCTGTCGAAATAACATCATTTGCACATGCAGTCCGTAAAGCTGGCGTTTCCGCAATGGTTAGTACATTTCCAAATAGAAAAAAAAACGGAGACAAAACAGCTAGCTGTAAGGAAGAGCGTGCTCGTCGAAACTCTAAAAACCTTTCAGCAACTTCTTGCGGATGTCGGTGATATTTCTCGGAAAGTCGCTCCTGAATAAAGCCGCAAAATGTGTCCTTTTTACGTGAACTCTTCACGAATTTATTTAGTACAAATCAGTATAAAAGTTGTGTATTTTCCTTTGATATTTTTGAACGCAGAAGTGTTCGTTTATTGTAAAAGAATATTTAAAATAATTCAGGTACGAAAAACGTCGTATAACATGCATCTACATTACCTTAGGTGACAGTTCAAATTATTTCATCAAAAGACACGAGTTACTGGATACACTGAAATTTACGATGTCCAGTATCCGTTTCAACAGCATAAAGTTTCTGAAGAGGATGCAACAAACTTGATGGACTGTGATTTCTTGTCATCCTTATAATGACGATGATGCCGTCAGTAAATCTGCTGCTGCTTCTGGACTGATAATGGTTTTGACGATCGTACTGACGACGAAGATGCGTAATTTTTTCATCAGTGCTTGTGTAAATGTAGGGAGAGAAGGCGCCCCCCCCCCCACCCATCCCCACCCCCCCACCCCCACCCCCACCCCCACCCCCACCCCCACCCCCACCCCACACCCACCCCACAAAATAAGTTGTGGTTAAGGAAACAAGGCCAACACCAAACTGAGCTTTTTGGGCCATATATATTCTTAATAGAGGAGGTCCGATTGAAAAGAATTCGAAATTTCTCTTTTGCTGAAAACGCTTTTTTCTACTTAAATAACGGTTTCCCGGAGTGCTCATATGACAGGGAAGATGGGACAGCACGCATGTTATTTGTTGCATGATTTATACCTGTTTAGGGTCGGCGGAATTGATAGGGTCGGTTGAGTTACCGTAACCATCATTTTTTTCCAAACGGAGAAAACAAAGCAAAACATTTGTAAGAGTCATGACACAGAGTATTTTTGAAATGGACTACTTCAATTCTCTGCGGGTTGGGGGCAAGATTCGTATAGGAGGCAAATAACTTGGGATATCGTGACTTGGCTTCCTCTCATTCTAACCATATCCAGTGTTTTTTTGTGATCAGTGACCTAAAAAAATACAGGGGTTCAAAAGTCTTTAACATTCACTCCATCCATCCATCCGTCCGTCCTTTCCTCCCTCCCTCCCTCCCTCCCTCATTGCATCCATCCATCCATCCATGCATTCATCCATCAATGTATCCATCATTCATTCATCCCTCCATCCATCCATCATCTATCATTCCATCCGTCTATCCATCCAACCATCCCCAGCTGCAAGAAATTCAATGGAAAGGAAATTTTTGCAT
>JAWQFJ010019259.1:0-10000 GCA_034096865.1 Theodoxus fluviatilis | reverse complement strand
ACTATACATGACACAACAAAAACAGCATTCGGCGTTTTCTCAGTTTAAGTGAAAAATATATAGAGATACTTTATGATCTTTGAGACCAAATCAACGCTGCTTCATCAGAGCGAGTTACAGTCTCAAGGACATTTTGAGACATTTAAAGCTATCTATATGCAGGTGTTTCAGCTCATATCTTTTCAACCTGAATTTTGGATGAGCTGCACCTGACCACACCTCTAAGGGGTTCCACCTTTTTCCGCGCCAGAGAGATGTGGAGTTAGGTTTTGACTGATTAAAGTTCCATAACATGACTGCGATATCTATCGCCTGCCGCGGCCTTTACATCTGTGGGATCAATGTGTATCTTTAGCTTTTTTTTCCTTCTCATTTTAACGCAAACCAGCAAGGCGCAATCTTCGTTGGGGTTTTTTCCATTTGTTTGTTTGTTTGTTTGTTTGTTTGCTTGCTTGCTTGCTTGCTTGCTTGCTTGCTTGCATGCTTGCTTGCTTGCTTGTTTGTTTGTTTGACCAGACTTAAGTGGGTTTTTTTGTGGTTATATCACTGATTTTGAATGTAATTAGATTGAAGATGACAGTTACACACACACTCGTACACACTTCTCATTCCCTCTATGTTCCATAGACTTCATGCTCTGCAAAGGCCAAGCATAAAACCTCGATCTTTATAGAAATCGCCCCGCGCAGGTCCTCGCCAACCACGATGGCGGTGGTTTTAGCTTTGAACTTTGAATGAAAGTAGTGGTGATCATGGATGATTATCCCGGCTAACATAATATAATAAATTTTCCAACAAATTCATCTGTCACAACTCAATTTGTGAAAGTAATTTTGATGTGCGATGGCAGTGAAATTGGTAGCTGTTTAGAGTTTAGCAGATTTCATAGGATAGTTCCCCACACTTCTGAGTACACCTCAAGGCTGTGTCCGAGATTCCATGCAAGGTGCCTTTGTTGTTTTCACACTGGTACGGGGTCTGTATGTCTTAATTATTAGCTGTCTTCATTTAAGTTGTACCTTAGCATGATGCTTTCGGGACACTCGCTGTTATCATCGTCTCGTCTGCAGATTCTGTCTTCAGTGAACCATTCACTCTTAACATGCAACTTAACGGTAGACAGGCAACTTCCTGTCCAGTTTCATTTTAGTTTTGATGTGAATTGAGTAATATAACACCATCTAGCGAATATGCAAAATTCAGTGCGAATTGTAGCCATTGTGAATTGAGGCAGCGGTATGTGGAGGAAAGATAAGCCGACGCCGACTTGCTTGGTTTGACTGAGTGCAAACATTTTTAGTAGAACCAGGGAGGGTATGGTCATTGGCCATCAGTAACATAACACAGAAAAACTTGAACTTTTTTTGCGCTAGAATATAGTTGGTAATCCTAACCGATGTTGAATGACAATGAGTTTTAAACGAGAAGATACGCTTTTCCCAGAGTGTTTGAGTGTGGACGACTATCGTCTACTGAATCCCAAACTGAAGACGATGAATGGTTTGTTAGAGCGCGCCATGCAGTGACGTCAGGGGGCGGAGTTGCTTGAGAGCCCGCGTAGCTGACACTGCGAAGAAGCAGACTTTCATTTGCAAATTAGGGCAGTTCAGGTCATATCACTCTGTTTTGCTGCTTTCGAAGTGCAAACCTGTGTTGCACTTGGAAGAGATATATCATTATTACGAAAATTTCCTTTATTACTAATTCAAAGTAAAAATCTTGTCAATCTTAGCGGCGCAATCGAGTGTTTCCTAGTGTCTTCTTCAGCGCAAATCTTCACTGCGGATTTTAATTAAGACAGAGAAGAAGAAGATAGCATGAGCGGTTTGGTTTTTTCCCGAGCAACTTTTGAGAAGTTGCTATGTTGTCAAAGACTGGACATTTTGCCTCTGAATCGGATTTACGCCCACTGCTGATACGGTATTGTCTATGACGACAACGCGCCAGCGGCTTGAAAAGAAGGCGAATTGGCCCTCTATGTATGGATTTTGTTGAGTTCCAATAGCTATATCAGCTGTCACAACGCGAAATGTAGAAACGTAAAGACGTCTGTAGGGTTTTGGTGGTACATGATTTCAGACGTTAGAGGGCTGGATTGCTGAAGGGAGTAGTGAGATTTCAGATCATCTGGAGTTGTACAGGGTGATAATCTAAATAGACCGTGGGCTCTACCTCATTGTGTCATCGTTCCATTTAGCATTGTGACCGACGGTAGTCCACTTGTGACACCCCCCAGGAGTGTTTTGGTCTTTTCCCGCCGGCCATTGAGGCTCATTCCATTTATTATTCAGGCAGCTATGGACTTTATGACCGAGTGGTCAGCGCGCTGGATCTGCAGTCGCTTGCGGCTAGTGGATGCGGCGTTCGAAGCTGCTTAGTTCCAGAGTTGCATCCCTGAGCAAGGTGTTCAACTCGCATTGCTTCTTCCCACCCACGAATAAAACTGGGTTCCTGTGAGGGCTGCAATGGCATGCTGTAGTGCGACCATGAGCCAGCATTGGGTTGGAATGCTCCCCAGGGAGTGGAGTCTGTCATGTCGCCTGGCTGTTTCCGTGCCTGTTGCCAGGTTCCAGTGAAGGACTGATCAGGCGGCCCATTGATCAGGGGGTAAAATGTCAAGCGGGTTGAGATCCAGACACGGGTGATGAGCCGCTGTATGTTACTTTTTACCTTTATTCCACTACCCTCGTGATATAAAGTTCATTCAGTTCAATTAAATTCGTTCAATTCAGTGGGCCTAGATATATATACCTCTCCATGAAGACATTGCAAGAAATACGTAGGCCTAGTGCTGCTTATTTATTCTGGAAAAATTACCATTATGATATTTAAATGGATGGCCAGCATTTTTAGAGGACCGCAAGTGAAGGAACGTTTTGGATATTATCCGCAATTTAATTTTTTTAAATGTCCTAATCAATCAGAATTGTTATTATAAAAGCGGCAGAACTATGTAGAACACGTAAAGCGTTGAGTCTAAAATGATGTTGGCAAATGTCCGGGTTTAATTTGCTGCTTAATTAAATCGAATTTCACTGGTGGGTGAATGTCTCATTCTGTCCATTGAATGCATGTACGTGATGGATCAAGTAACGCGCCTTTGGTATACTACACACAGCTCAGCTGAGAAAACTGACATTAAGATCTGGCAGTTAAAGTCCAGCATCTGCACTCGCATTGCACTGCATTGGTACGGTAAGATGTGTTCCAAGTGCCATAGCGCTATAGCCTATTGTTTTGGAAGAAAAATCTACAATTAAACCGACTCTTTCATGAGTCTGTCTGGAGAGGATCAATGCCCAGACGTACATAACTTTTAGTGCACAGGAACAGACTATGCTTACTATCCACTTGTGGATGAGAAAAGTGCTTAACTCTATGGTCTTCTACAATCAAAGTATTATTAAAAGTATTATTTAAATAACCCACACACAAGCTGTAAGCTGTATTATGAGAAACCATAGGAAGATAACTAAAGGTTTCAATCAATAATAGAATGATATTCAATAGCCTACTTTCAACCACACGAAGACTGCCCGTATACGCCACATTGATTCTTAATTCCTTTCATATTTGATCGCATTTCGTTTCTTTTTAGAAAGGTTTTGATGAGAAGCAATTTTTACATTCTTTCTAAGTCAAATGTAGTGGACTACTGGCTAATTCTTTTTTCTTTATTTGGCAACGGCATTGGGTTCATTTCCTTCCCCAACAGAATAATATAATACAGGGTGGTTTTCTACTCATGCTCGAACCAAGAAATGCTCGGTGCAAATCATTAGCTCACTGTTGTTTATACACATTTTTTCCGATTGCCGCGTTGTAGTGCGAGGATGTGCAAAAACTGATATTGTCTTTGGCGCGTCTGCTGGCGAGTTCTCGCTGCAGGAATGTGAATTGCTTTGAGGAAGGGCTTCGTTGCCAGTTCTTTCAGTGACCTGTGCTGGGTCAGGACTTGCTGAATTCAAACTTTAATGCACGGGCATCCAGAGGTTGCTCGCGTGTGCCAGAGTGCTCGGCAAAAACTGGAATCACGTACTTGGCTTTCTTTAGTTTTTGTATTGTTAGCTTTAGCCGACTTTTCTTTCTCGTCATTTGAGCGAGTTTCCTGAAAATCAAGAGGAAATACTCATAAAAAGTAAGAATATCTACATGTCATTCATACAAAAACTTATTTTTTATGTGTCACTTTGATTTATTTTATGTAAGTGTGAGTCGTCCATGACTGCCACACAAAATCCAAATGCTTCGGAAACACAACATACAATTATTTCTTCGCGTGTATCACCATTGTATGTCTGTTTTGTGCGCTGTTTGCTTTCGTAAATTTAGTACGACCTTGACGGACCCACTGAAATACAGAATACAAGATATCTATTGTTTTGACCATTACACAAGACTAAATCGTTCGGAAATTCACTGCATTTATTACGTTGACTGCATTCAGACGCTCTTCGATTCTGAAAGTAAGTGTATGTCACCCAAATGTGCGAGTTAGTTTTCATGTAGAAATACGTGTACATGTAAGTGTGAACGTAGCCCTGACACTTGGTGTCCAGTGCAGCCTTTGGGGTCGTAAAGAAGCCTCGTGACCAGGCGTAGAGAGACCCACTGAGAAGAAAAGTGAACTTTGAAACGGTTGCTGTGATTGGGATGTCTCTCCGACGGTAAAAGCTTGGCTGCCGCAGCTGCTACGGAGTTTACAAACAGTGGGAGTGAGATTGGCTCTGTTCACACTAACAAGCCCGCACTTTCTTCCTACACTTGCAACGGGGCATCAGATCGAGGTGCTCGACCACTTCCATACCCACCCCTCTCCCCCTCCTGCCTCTCTCTCTCTCTCTCTCTCTCTCTCTCTCTCTCTCTCTCCCTCCCACCCACCCACCCACCCACCCCTCACCCACCCACCCACCCACCCCTCACCCCTCACCCACCCACCCACCCACCCCTCACCCCTTTTAAACCCACTCCCCTTTCCAGCTCTTCCACTTGCCTTGTCTGGCTGGCGACGAGGCCGTCAGCACGATGACTATCGCCGTGGCGGCGTGAGGTGGGCAAACAGAGCACGCACTGTGCCAGACCTGCTCCGCCCGTCCCCGGCCTGCCCAGGAAAAAGGCTTCCATAATTGTTTGTGAGCGAGGGGAGGGCGGCCAGCCTCCAGCATGCCCTATCTCCTCCCATCGCCTTCGCACCCCGCACTTCTCCACCACCGACTTCGGGCCCGTGCAAAACGAGGGCAGCCACCGTGGGGCGGCGCCACGGTCGGCGTTGTCAGACTTGGTCTTCGTGGGCACGGGCTGAGGCGCAGATCCTGTAGATAGAGCAACATGGAATAGTTGCATGATCTCAAATCGAATCAAACACGTTTTGGTACATCTCACCCGAAGATAAAACATTAAAGCGAAAGTCACGTTTTCTCAAGGAAAGAAAGAAAGAAAGAAAGAATATGTTGTAGTATATACGGGTGCGCATTACATCATTGTCGTTTTCTCGTCGGGTGAATGTCCTCTAACCATTTTTATCGTGTTGTGGGAAAAGGCACTGATGTAACCATTAGTCTAACGTGGAGAAAAAGGCACCCTTTATATTAAAAAAATCAGTGTAGTTTGAAATAAGACGATGAGAAACACATCGAGAACAGTAATCCCCAAAGTGCCTGTCGCCAGGAAGACGCTGATGTCCGCTTCGCTTTCAGCGGAGCGCCTTTTGAGAGCAAGCAGTTGGTGGGAGCTGCACTTTGGGTCTAGCTTTTTGAATCTTCTTGCTCTGCCGGTGCACAAACAGGACGTGCTGCGTTCAATGGTGATTAACAGCTCTCTCTGATGGACTGATCTCTAGCCTGCGACCTGGACTCCGCACTTCTTGCCGCCTCGTAGTGGCCTCGAGCGCAACTCCCAGTGTCGACTGCTTACACCCTATAGTCTCTGAGCGTAGCAAAAGTTTGATTTTCCTTGCAGTCATACGTTATGACCTTATATAGCCTACAAGGCTGATAGGCCCGCCCGTAAATTCCATCCATCCATCCATCCATCCTCGCAGTCATGTTGGGATATTAGATTACCCTGCCCTCAAAGCCTGGAGAAATGATAAGATGATATATGTTTATCCGTATCTTTTCGATCTAAAATTATACTAAATTAGGTTTTTAAACACTTTTTTTAAATATACATGTTTTGCTAACCACGGTATCGTCATAGATTTGTGGTGCATATGTCGTCATCGTCATCGTCTTTGCAGTTACTGCTGTTGGGTCGATGGTACTGTCGTTACTCTAGCCATCGTTGGTGTCCGGACACTACTGTCCCTGTCATTTCTTCTCTGGTCACTTTTCCCCGTTTTCTTTTTCTCCCCTGGGTCATTTCTCTCTGGAGCATAGCACCCCACCCACCCACCCACCCCCGGCCCCACCACCCACCCCCGGTCAGTTTACTCTCCGGGGTTATCTCACTCCCGTAATTGTGTTCACCTCGGACATTTTCTTCTCCCCCATCCCCCTTCCCTCCCCCCCCCCCTGTCCCGTCCCGGCCCCCCAACTCCCTTCCCCTTCCCACTGTTCACTAAAGGACCTTGCCATACTCAATTTCTGCATCCTTCCCTTTAAGAGTAGCAGATTCGTTTTGCTGTATAAAGGTTCTCGTCTTATTAGAACTCCGATAATTCTTTTATAATCTGGCTATTTTACACACTCACTCAACTCAGAAAACCTTTTGGACGAATGTCCATGAATTAAAAACAATCATTTTCCTACAAATGCTTTATTCTTTAATCGCAGTGGACAGTTGGTAGAATTGTTGTACTTATTCAGCTACCTTTATAACAACATATTCATTCAAAAGGAGAGATATGACACCATGCGGGTAGGGAACGTCACGTGGTTCCCGGGTTTTTTTCTTTTTTGGTGGTTGAGGTAAAATGACCTGGGGTGGTGGTTTCAAGGGGAAGACATTAACGAGAAGAGGAGACAGGGGAAGAAGTGTCCTAGAATCGTCCTTGTCATTGTCGTTGCTTTTGTTATTGTCGTTGTTGTTAAAGCCCCGAGATAACCCTTCTGTGGTCGTGCGCATCGTTGTCGTCGTCGTGTTGTGGCTGCTTTTGTTCTTGTTGGTCATTGTATTTACCTTCTTGGTTCACCACCCCGATACACGTGTATCCATCCTCACCTAGAAGGCGTCATGTTGTCCGTCTCGCAGTCGTGTCATTGATCCTCACGACGCCTTCGCACGTCCCCCCCTTGTCAGTTGTGATTTGGTCGCGTGGTAGTGTGGTGGCATTGAAGTGGCGGCGGTGTTGGGGACGCATTGCCGGGTGCCACACGGTGAATCGCCAGGGCGGTCGTGTTAGCCGTGGTGGTGTTGGTGGTAATAGTATAGGGGATAGCGACGGCAGCAACGTTGGTAGTAGCAGTGATGGTGGTGGAGGTGTGAAAGGAGAGGAGGGGGTTTGATGGTGATGGTGGTGGTGATGGTGGTGGTGATGGTGGTGGTGGTGGTGGTAGTGGCTGTGGTGATGGTAACTCTGCTGTGGTTGTGCCTGCTTGAGGCTGATGAGATGTGCTTCTTTCTGACTGCTGCAGGCATGCCCATGGAGATCCCCATTATCCAGGAGGACAGTATTCCACCCACTTCTCCTTGGCGTACTCCACCATGCCTCTTGTTCCAAACAGCCCATTTCATCACTTCGACCTGCGTTATCTCCAGAGACCAGAACAGATAAGCACGTCTTCTATGACTAAAGATTGTTGTCGCTCCCGTTCGATACTTGCGCAAGTGTGATCCAACATACTGCGCAGACCTTCGATTCTTTGAAAACAGAAGCACATAGAGCAGGCAAACGTAGTACTGAAGGCAATTCAGTAACAGCAAGCTGTCCCATCTTGTTATCACCGCTCATTTCCTTCGCGTCCTTGTCAGGATGAGTGTATTATGATTTACTGTTCCCCTTGATACACGTCGGAAGATGAACGATGGTGTCACTATACTGTCACAACACTACCATAAAAAGACACATGGTCCAAAATTACGCTAATCCTTCTGTTAGCTAGCTCTTTTCTTCGAGTCTCTTGATCACTGGCTGCGACTGTATCGCGAGCGTTAGACTGCCGTTTGTCTCCCTCTCCACAACTACACTGTAGCGCACGCGACGCAGGATGGTACTGCTGTCTGTAAACTTTTGGAAGATCACCTGGGCAGGATATAACGTGTGTATCTACGTACTTTTAATAGTGGTGTTGAATTGTTTTCTTGCGAAGATAACCAAATTACGACCTTTTAGTAATAGTTACCTTAAATCGGAAACGTTGATTCGCACAGCAGCCACAGGCTTAAAACACGGAGGCGATAGCCGAGACCTATGCAACGCTCCTTCTTTCCAATAGTGCGTTTGCTGTCATACGAAGAGTGTAACTAATGCATGTATGTTAGGCATGATCTCAATATCAGAAGTTACCGCTAGGTGTTGTTTGCAACATTTTGGAAACATTTCTAAGAGGACAACCTACCTGGGCTGTGAAGAGGACGGACTTTTTAAGATTTGTTTTAACCAGAGAGATTATGAAATGATCACTTTTTCTGTAAATGTGTCAATGATTACTGTGATGGCATCAATAAAGATCATTAGCGCTAGAGACGCTTAATACAGATAAATAGTTGAAGATCTTACTCCATAACTATCGCCATTGATGCATCGAATATCGTAAAACTGCCTGCAATAGTGGGCGTAACAAATGCTTGATTCTTTGTTAATATAGAAATAAAAAAGATCACAAACATTCCAGTAATCTGTGCCCGTGTGTGAGAGACGTGATGGACGGCTCGTTCTCGATCAAAAAGTGCTTTTTTTGCCCTGACTGGAAGCAAAATGCAGTTTCCCACACCTACATAGACCACAGGGTGTTCGCCGTCAAACGCGTTGCACTGATGCTCCTTGCGGCAACATTCTTGAGGCAGGGTGCAGGTGTAGAGATGGGTTAATTGTCCTTCAATGTTGCCACCCTCAGAGATGGGTTAATTGTCCTTCAATGTTGCCACCCTCAGAGATGGGTTAATTGTCCTTCAATGTTGCCACCCTCAGAGGTGATAGGTTAATTGTCCTTCAATGTTGCCACCCTCAGAGGTGATAGGTTAATTGTCCTTCAATGTTGCCACCCTCAGAGGTGATAGGTTAATTGTCCTTCAATGTTGCCACCCTCAGAGATGAATCAGGTTCAATTGTTCCTCAATGTTGCCACCCTCAGAGGTGATAGGTTAATTGTCCTTCAATGTTGCCACCCTCAGAGGTGATAGGTTAATTGTCCTTCAATGTTGCCACCCTCAGAGGTGATAGGTTAATTGTCCTTCAATGTTGCCACCCTCAGAGGTGATAGGTTAATTGTCCTTCAATATTGCCACCCTCAGAGCTTTAGTGTTTTCACCATTACGAAATAAACACTTGCTGACTTTGCAGCATTTGCACCTCATACAAGTTGTGTGTGTGTGTGTGTGTGTGTGTGTGTGTGTGTGTGTGTGTGTGTGTGTGTGTGTGTGTGTGGTGTGTGTGGTGTGTTTGTGTGTGTGTGAGTGTGTGTGTGTGTGTGTGTTGTGTGTGTATGTGCGTGTTGTGTGTGATGTGGGTGTGTGGGGGGGGTGTGTGGCGTGTGTGTGTTGGTAGCTGTGTGTGTGTGTTGTGGTGTGTGTGTGTGTGTGTGTTGTGTGACTACGTGTCCACTCTTTGTAATGTGTTTTGGTTCCTCTTGTCTTGTGCGTGTGTTCGTGGAGTGTCGTGGGTGTGCGTATGACTCATGTGTCGTTGTGTAGTGGCGTGTGCGGGTGGTGCGTTCTTGTGTGTGCGAGCTGAGTGTGTGTGTTTGTTCCCGCGTTTTTTATTTTTCTTTTCTTATTCTCTTTAATTCAGCACACTCCTTACTTTATTTTCGTCTTTTTTCTGTGTTTTCTCTACTCATACTATTTTTATCTTCTCTATTACTTCTGATATTTCTCGTCTTTAACAGTTCTTTCTTTTTCT
>JAWQFJ010019254.1:10000-12531 GCA_034096865.1 Theodoxus fluviatilis | reverse complement strand
CGCCTTCTCACGTAATTCCGGTTTTTCAAACACCCCTTCTCACGTTGCCCATTCCTGTTTTTGAAACACCCGGAGTGCACAGCTCCGAGCAGAGGAGGCGCGCGCATAAGGCGGAAGCGGGGACGGGGAAATCTAAACAGGAACACGGGACCGAGCCGCCAGTTTCCCAAGGGCTACGGGAAGGTCAGAGGTCATAAACAGACCTAGGGCCTTCCGCTTCCAGAAGGAGTCCCGGCGCATGCGCTTTTCCGTCCGCCAGGCGGCGCTTTCTGAGCACAGGGAAATCACGTGATGTACACGAGGTTACTGAGGCTGTAATGTCACCGGATGTTGAAAATGGCGACCCCTTGGATCGAGTGATGACGATGTCATTTTCACCGTCACCTGCTGCTTGTTTTAGACAGAGGTCATCGATGTTAAGTTTGTGATGGCATTCGTTCGAAATGTCTCGCTGGAAAAATGGTTAGGGATATTTTCAAAAACTAGGCTAAAAAGGACATGTTTCTCCCCCCACCCAGCCCCCAACCCCTTAACCCCCCCCCCCTCCCACCCCTAACCCCTCCCCCACCTCTTTACCGCTCCGAGAAATGTACGGAATTATCTTTCTTTCTTTTTTTCCCACAGCGTTCGGGACGAATGGGTGAGGTGAAGTGAGCGAGAGTTTGTGATTTTGAAAGCGCAAAAGGAAAAGCTAGCAAAAAATACCGACCTTTCAACAGAAGTTTTTTTGGTAAAGGAATGTGTGCACATATCAATGATCAGTAGTTTAATTGTGTCATCGCCGTTCATTAACTTTAGTTCCTCTAATTACTATATCTAAAGGTCTCGACACCGATGTTGTATTCATGAAAAAAAAATCACCTGTTGCAGAAGACAGCGCGACCGTGGATTTTTCCACAGAGGATGATAGAGAACACGACCGTCGCTTCAGATAATCAAATATGCCGGCTTCCCAGATGCACTCCGGAGAGCGAGATAGCGGTGTATTTCGAGATGAATGATTCTCCTATTGCCCCATTTTTACGCCGCTCATCCCCACGCAGCTTGATGCTGGCGATAAGACCGTACGGTCGGTCGGAGGGGAAGCATTCACGAGTTGGATCTTGCACTTCTTTTTACCTCGAGCTGTGTATTTACTGCACTCGCACGCGGTGCATCAACACCTCATCTTGCGCGGCGGTAAACAGTCGCAGACCTGCACTCGGAACACTCCGTCTGCCCGACTGCCTGCCCTGGTGTCCCGAGAGAGCGTATGCCTGGGCCCCATTGATAGGGCCCTCATTAGAGATCGCCCGCCAAATTTATCACTGTGATAGTGGCTTCATCCGTGAGGCAAGTTCAATTTATTACAGAGGCACTTTCACGGGTGCACTCGGTCGTTTTGAGGCTATCATCCACTTCATCATCACCGGCTACAGCCCCCACCTCGCCCTGCACCGGTGCCATCGCCGGTGTCATGTTTGCAAAGTGAGCACCCTTAAATAAAAATTGAATTATTTTTTTTTTACTCTAACAAGGAGCGATGTGATGAGAGAATCTTCTGGTTGGAATGATAGGCGGGTTTGTTTTATGTTTTATATTTTTAGCTGTTCCACATAAGCAAGATAAATGTTGCAACAGGGAGTTTATCCTTGCGTTCTCTTCACACTCGCACTTACAGATCATCATTATTAAAAGAGTCGAGGTCCACTCTCTTTCTAAAAAGTAAGAACAATTTCCCTTTTGTCGCTCCAGGGAAGCGAGCCACTTGCACATCTATTAATTACTGCAACGTAGACACTGCCCACAGGGCAGCCATACATCATTTCACTTTAACATAATTTATTGGTATTTATGCAAATGTGATACGTTAGAGTACACGCCACCAATGCACCTTTACAGATCATCGTGAGTTTTACGAAGTAGCAGAAATACCTTCGTGTCTTTATGACATAGAGGTGATTTGCATGTCGTGCAGGGTGTAGTATGTGGACCAGTGTATCATTCACGCTAGGAGCACGTACGTACTCTTCTTATACATCGTCGTAAGTTTCACCCAGAAGCAGAGTGGCCTTGTCTCGCAATAACACAGGGGCGACCTGAATAGCATGCGGGATTAGGATGTACTCTGGCATTGTTTTCTTTCCGCTATCGCCAGCCTCATAGTGTGATGGGCAGCACAGGTAACTTAATGAATGGTCGACTAGGGGTACCTGGAGGTGCTGACTAGCTTCCTGACTGCCTGGATTTAATAATAATAATAATAATAATAATAATAATAATAATAATAATAATAATAATAATAATAATAATAATAATAATAATAATAATAATAATAATAATAATAATAATAATAATAATAATAATGAATAGCATTTGTATAGCGCACTTCTGTACAACTCAATGCGCTGACATAACCACATTCACACGCAGACATTCATCAACAAGCTTACCAACATAATACAAAACATAATACAACTTACAGACCTGAGAATGGATACAACAACATACATGACCATGAAAAGAAAAATCAAACAAAGCCAGTCGAAACA
>JAWQFJ010019254.1:0-5000 GCA_034096865.1 Theodoxus fluviatilis | reverse complement strand
GGACACCCTGACTTTCTTTACGTTTACGCTAAACTGTTCTGAAGATTTTCGTGCTTAATGGCCTTACATAGCCTACAAAGGCTGATGGGCCGTCAAACGCTATCCATCCATCCATCCTTATGACCTTAGTTACTGGAAAGTACATTGAATGTTCAGTACTGCTGAAGTCGGGCAAAAATTATCAGTCATCACAAATATACGGGGAAAGGGAGATGACGGTTAATAAGACATGTTCTGAAGTTACCTCCCGCTTTCATCAAAAACGCCGCCGAAACCAAATTGAAAACTAGTTGATGATATTAAAACAGAGAAACCATTTAAGGCGGAGCTTGTTAGGAATTTGATATTACATAAATTATTATTCCACGATCTACATTATTCTGGTTACCTGTTAACTATTTGGGGCCGTAGTCCAGTGGAAAGGACGCTCTCCCCTTCTTGCCTGGGGTCAGTGGCTGCGAGATTCCAAGCTGCAAAGACCCTAGATTTGCAACCTCGGGTAAGATGTTTAACTCTCATTCCCCCCCCCCCCCACCCAGGAGTAAAACCGGGTGCCTTTGAAGTCAGTGGTGGCACATTGGGATGCGACTGACGCTTGTGTGTGGCCGTGAGCCACCATCGGGTCTGGAAACTCCCCAAGGTGTGGAGCTGGTGCCGGTACCTGACTGAGTGAGTCTTACCTGTAGGTCTCTGTGATTTTCGCCAGTTGCCAGCAAGGGATTGATCTGGTGGCCCAAAGACCAGGGGGTAAGTGTCAGTCAGTTGGAGGTCCAGATGTGCGCGATAAGTCGCCGTATACATGTGAACCCAACCAACATTTGACTTTGATCTGAAATGATTTGCCGAAGAGGGATTGGAATTGGGGCAGCCGTGCATCGGCGTTTGCTCAGGGCAAGAACTACGCAATAGTCGTTTCCTGATGACCTTTGACCACCATCATTCTAGTTCACTAGAGAATTCGCCTACCGGCGAAAGTGTCTCGAGCCCAGTCGACATCACGTGATGGAAGGTTTTCGCCCGAAATATGCATGAGGAGGTCACACGAGAGGCTTGTGGGATAGCCGATCTACTCCCTGAAATACGCCGTTAAAGTAGTTCTAAGACTAGTTCGCACAAAACTCTTAACGTACTCTTGTTGAGGCAATAAACAAGCGTTTATTCGATAAAATAAAATGTTTGTGTTGAAATGGAAACAAGTTTTGACATCTGAATGATTTCTGTAAAAGTTGGAGAGAAAATAGTATCACAACGAACTAATTTGGCACAATGCTGTGATGCGAAGGCGCAAGTCTATTACTCATTCATTGCGAACTGTGCCAGAGTCACTACTGACTCGGGTTCACGGAATGGACCACCATATGCCTGGCATAGATATCTTTTTCCTGCCCAACTTCCTTCGGCTTCTTCCGGGTATTTTGGACAACAAAATCAAAGTGCACACGTACGTGAAGGTGAATCTACATATGGCATACTCTCCATCCTTGGAAGTTTTTAGCATGGCATGATCATCAATCAAAAGTCGCTTTCGTTAATTTGTCTTTGTTGTTCCATTTGCAAGCGGCGGCGATTGCATTTTGCAGAGAGCAATATCATCGTTACAACCTACTTTCATGTATTTCCCGCCGTCACTTGTTCCACAGACTTCCCATTTCTAAGACCTTTTTTTGCACCTCCTGTGGGTTGGGGGAAATGATAGACCAATCGAGCCTGAAGGCGAATAATTAACGCGAGATAAGAACAGCTTGCTCAAAATTACTCTGTCAAGCTCTAGTGAGTTTCGTGATGGTTTGCCCTGCGTAGGCTACAGAGGCGGATAGACAGTAAAACCTCATCAACCCAGTCTAAAAGCCTTTTTTTACATCCGGGAAGGAACCTCAGTTAAGTGGAACTGACAGAGGCAGGACTAAAATTCCTGCCTTTGGTGCAGGGGGCAAGGAAACAAACCCTACCCCGCCTTCTGGGAACTCCCAGCCGGTCTGAGAGTGCGAGATAATGGCGAGCTGTTGTTACAGCCAGCTCAGGAGCCCCACTTCTGTCAGAAGCCCCAGAAATCCTATCTTTTTCCACACACTGGCTCCGTGTGTGAGTGTGTGTGTGTGTGAGAGAGAGAGACTGAAAAGACAGCCCCTCCAGATACGATACAAAGGCGGCCTCCGCAACTAGAAACTTCAGAGTGTTTCTACGGCACCCAGAGCGATGGGAAGGCTGCTCTGAAACCTGGAACCGCCTCAAGAGCTCGAAACCTCCCCTCCGATCAGGAATTCTTTGAATTCTGAGAGTGCGATATCTGATCCATGTTTGTGCTGAGAGTTGAAGAACTTAAACAGACCTGAGTGGCAAAGATACGGAAGTTGTGTGGTGAACCTCGAGGTCGCGAGATGTACTCTTTGCAGCCCAGCACTGCCGCAGCGGCTGGACTGGATGCCATTGTTTATGCAGCCCGTCTTGGTGCAGAGATAGACTGACTCCCTGGTAAACACTGCTCCAGCAGTCCCAAGACGTTTGTTGACGTAATAGTGACAGGACTAGGGTTCCCGAAGTTCACCGCGTATAGGTTCCTCGAGTCCTCAGAGCGGCTTGTGTCGAGGACGTGTACTGGGAGAAACCATGCCGTGTCCTCGAGGACGTTTTCCCCATATCTCTGTTTACATGCGTGTCTAAGTCATTGGTGCTGAAGATTGATCATTTGTATCTGTACATCTGTGTTTTATTCCTTGTGTTCCCCATGGGTAGTACATCAGCACCCAAAGTTTACACTTGCCAGTCGTTGGCTGCTACAAATATAATCGGTCGATCAACTTTCAACCGACTGCACTTCCTCTGACTGGATGTCTTGGTTTGGGTCTAGCGCCATCGAGAAGAGCGGGGTTGGCGGACGCTCTCGGCTCAGGTTGAATGCTGAGGCTTCCTAGTAGGGTCTGTCATCCAGTTTCTGTGTGGACGTGGCGCTGGATCTTGCAAGGCGGGTAGAGTCACAAGAGAGCTTGGCGAAGTCCACATCCCAGTGGATCTGGCAGACCAGAGACAGGCAGAGATGAGGATGACCGACGCTAGATCTGATGCGCCCCATTGGCCAGGCTGGCTGCCCGGCGCCGCATCTTCCTAAGCTACTAGAGCATGCCCCGAAAGCTCCAAAGCCAGGGGTGCGGGGAAGGGTGTTGGGGGGTGGGGGGTTGGGGGGTGGGATGGGGGTGCGGGGAAGGGTGCGAGGGTGGGGGTGGGTGGGATCAAGCGGCTCCAGCCATATGTTGTACTCTTGGTTCCTTGCCTTGTAGACCTGAGGTCGTTATAGGCTTGCTATCGTTATCAGTTTCAGGAATTGTTGTTCCGCAGGTACTGTCTTTCTCATCATACAAAGTGAATTCGTTTCTGACGGTGTGCTGGGCTCTTAAGTGTGTTTGAGTGAAGAAACAAGCCTGAGATGTAAGTTGTTGTTGTTGTTGCGTACCTGGACGTAGATGTAAGTATATCTGAGACAGTCGTCCCTCTCTGACTACTCGCAATCGATCTCCAAGATGGTGGAATAGAGAAACTAAAGAAAACATTTCATACTTGCATCTTTGATAACTGACGTCAGGAACTCAGGTAAAACGACTGTTTTTTTGCGAGTCTCTGACATGGAGGACTAGAAAGAAATTTCATAACCCACCTTTGCAAATCTTTTTGCAGGTCGTCACTAGAAATGTATTGGGGAATTCACAGAGATAAAACACTCGTACACAGCTCGCAAAAATTAATTTGGGGAGCTTTGCTCTCGGTGACCTTAGGGGGCACACTTTTCATTGTCTGCCAGTGTGCAGTCACGCTCGAGCATTGTTCCTGAGTACCCCCCAACCCCAACCCCCCGCACCCCCAACCCCCCACCCCCCACACCCACACACCCCCACCCACAGCAACACCCCCCCACACCCCCTCGTAGTCAGGTTGCCTGATAGTTTCGACATCTTGTCCTCACGCCCAGTGTTACGTGCCTGCGGATCTGCGGCTTGCACTGGTCTTGCACAGCTCTGGGGCAGACCCGGGGAGAGCTCTCGCAAGTCACGTGTGTGATCCCGTGCCAAGTCACGTGTGTGATCCCGTGCCAAGTCACGTGTGTGATCCCGTGCCAAGTCACGTGTGTGATCCCGTGCCAAGTCACGTGTGTGATCCCGTGCCAAGTCACGTGTATGATCCCGTGCCAAGTCACGTGTGTGATCCCGTGCCAAGTCACGTGTGTGATCCCGTGCCAAGTCACGTGTGTGATCCCGTGCCAAGTCACGTGTGTGATCCCGTGCCAAGTCACGTGTGTGATCCCGTGCCAAGAAGTGAGTTGCATCTTGCCCTCGGTCTATTTAGAATTGTGGTGCATTTCTATCATCAAAAAAACTTCCGGCTCCTCAAGACGGCGAAAGACGTGTTTGATTCGGATGATTCGGTGCAAATCTAAACGCAACGTGAATCGTGCATCTTGGAAAGAATTATTTTGACAAAGCTGTGAGAGCTTAGCCGATTCAGAACATATCCCGTCATTTTTTGGAGGGTTAACTATCAACGTATGTACCACTCTCTTTAAAAGTATATTTAAACATTTTGTAAACTGCAAATGGACTTCGATCTGCTGATTGAAAAAGTACCGCAGATCAGTTTCCTCTGGAGACTCCAACATTGACCACTTGGCCCCCAACTCGCCAACACGGGCTGTAGCACCATTTCGATTGAGGCTCAGTGGGACTCGTGTCATACAGCGGGGTAATATGCACATGTATGTGCATTAGAGCTCATGACTGGTGTAAAAAAAAGGTAAAGGTAAAGGTGTGATTTTATATAGCGATTTTCCACCATTGATCGGTGCTCAAACCGCTTTACACTTTACCCCCTGATCACTGGGCATCTTGATCAAACCTCACTGGTACCTCACAACAAACATAGTGGCAGACATTTAAGACGCACACAGTCAGGTACCAGCACCAACTCCGCTCCCTGGGGAGTATTCCAACCCGATGCTGGCGCTTGGCCGCATA
>JAWQFJ010019243.1:0-23601 GCA_034096865.1 Theodoxus fluviatilis | reverse complement strand
TACATCAGGTCACGCTACATCAGGTCACAAGACATCAGGGCACGCTACATCAGGGCACGCTACATCAGGGCACGCTACATCAGGGCACGCTACATCAGGTCACAAGACATCAGGGCACGCTACATCAGGGCACGCTACATCAGGGCACGCTACATCAGGTCACAAGACATCAGGGCACGCTACATCAGGTCACAAGACATCAGGGCACGCTACATTAGGGCACGCTACATCAGGTCACGCTACATCAGGTCACAAGACATCAGGGCACGCTACATCAGGTCACCACACATCAGGGCACGCTACATCAGGGCACGCTACATCAGGGCACGCTACATCAGGGCACGCTACATCAGGTCACAAGACATCAGGGCACGCTACATCAGGGCACGCTACATCAGGTCACGCTACATCAGGTCACAAGACATCAGGGCACGCTACATCAGGGCACGCTACATCAGGTCACCACACATCAGGGCACGCTACATCAGGGCACGCTACATCAGGTCACCACACATCAGGGCACGCTACATCAGGGCACGCTACATCAGGTCACGCTACATCAGGGCACGCTACATCAGGGCACGCTACATCAGGGCACGCTACATCAGGTCACAAGACATCAGGGCACGCTACATCAGGTCACGCTACATCAGGTCACAAGACATCAGGGCACGCTACATCAGGGCACGCTACATCAGGGCACGCTACATCAGGGCACGCTACATCAGGGCACGCTACATCAGGTCACGCTACATCAGGGCACGCTACATCAGGGCACGCTACATCAGGGCACGCTACATCAGGGCACGCTACATCAGGGCACGCTACATCAGGGCACGCTACATCAGGGCACGCTACATCAGGGCACGCTACATCAGGGCACGCTACATCAGGGCACGCTACATCAGGTCACAAGACATCAGGGCACGCTACATCAGGGCACGCTACATCAGGGCACGCTACATCAGGTCACGCTACATCAGGGCACGCTACATCAGGTCACCACACATCAGGGCACGCTACATCAGGGCACGCTACATCAGGGCACGCTACATCAGGGCACGCTACATCAGGGCACGCTACATCAGGTCACAAGACATCAGGGCACGCTACATCAGGTCACGCTACATCAGGTCACGCTACATCAGGTCACAAGACATCAGGGCACGCTACATCAGGTCACGCTACATCAGGGCACGCTACATCAGGGCACGCTACATCAGGTCACAAGACATCAGGGCACGCTACATCAGGGCACGCTACATCAGGGCACGCTACATCAGGGCACGCTACATCAGGGCACGCTACATCAGGTCACCACACATCAGGGCACGCTACATCAGGTCACGCTACATCAGGGCACGCTACATCAGGGCACGCTACATCAGGGCACGCTACATCAGGGCACGCTACATCAGGTCACAAGACATCAGGGCACGCTACATCAGGTCACAAGACATCAGGGCACGCTACATCAGGGCACGCTACATCAGGTCACGCTACATCAGGTCACGCTACATCAGGGCACGCTACATCAGGTCACCACACATCAGGGCACGCTACATCAGGTCACGCTACATCAGGTCACAAGACATCAGGGCACGCTACATCAGGTCACAAGACATCAGGGCACGCTACATCAGGTCACGCTACATCAGGTCACAAGACATCAGGGCACGCTACATCAGGTCACAAGACATCAGGGCACGCTACATCAGGTCACAAGACATCAGGGCACGCTACATCAGGTCACAAGACATCAGGGCACGCTACATCAGGTCACCACGCTACATCAGGTCACAAGACATCAGGGCACGCTACATCAGGTCACAAGACATCAGGGCACGCTACATCAGGTCACAAGACATCAGGGCACGCTACATCAGGGCACGCTACATCAGGTCACCACACATCAGGGCACGCTACATCAGGTCACCACACATCAGGGCACGCTACATCAGGGCACGCTACATCAGGGCACGCTACATCAGGGCACGCTACATCAGGTCACAAGACATCAGGGCACGCTACATCAGGTCACAAGACATCAGGGCACGCTACATCAGGGCACGCTACATCAGGTCACGCTACATCAGGTCACAAGACATCAGGGCACGCTACATCAGGGCACGCTACATCAGGTCACGCTACATCAGGTCACGCTACATCAGGGCACGCTACATCAGGGTCACAGCTACATCAGGTCACGCTACATCAGGTCACAAGACATCAGGTCACAAGACATCAGGGCACGCTACATCAGGTCACAAGACATCAGGGCACGCTACATCAGGTCACAAGACATCAGGGCACGCTACATCAGGGCACGCTACATCAGGGCACGCTACATCAGGTCACGCTACATCAGGGCACGCTACATCAGGTCACCACACATCAGGGCACGCTACATCAGGGCACGCTACATCAGGGCACGCTACATCAGGGCACGCTACATCAGGTCACGCTACATCAGGGCACGCTACATCAGGTCACAAGACATCAGGGCACGCTACATCAGGGCACGCTACATCAGGTCACCACACATCAGGGCACGCTACATCAGGGCACGCTACATCAGGGCACGCTACATCAGGGCACGCTACATCAGGTCACAAGACATCAGGGCACGCTACATCAGGTCACCACACATCAGGGCACGCTACATCAGGTCACAAGACATCAGGGCACGCTACATCAGGGCACGCTACATCAGGGCACGCTACATCAGGGCACGCTACATCAGGTCACCACACATCAGGGCACGCTACATCAGGTCACAAGACATCAGGGCACGCTACATCAGGGCACGCTACATCAGGGCACGCTACATCAGGGCACGCTACATCAGGTCACCACACATCAGGGCACGCTACATCAGGTCACAAGACATCAGGGCACGCTACATCAGGTCACCACACATCAGGGCACGCTACATCAGGTCACAAGACATCAGGGCACGCTACATCAGGTCACAAGACATCAGGGCACGCTACATCAGGTCACAAGACATCAGGGCACGCTACATCAGGTCACACTACATCAGGGCACGCTACATCAGGTCACCAGACATCAGGGCACGCTACATCAGGTCACACACATCAGGGCACGCTACATCAGGTCACAACACATCAGGGCACGCTACATCAGGTCACGCACATCAGGGCGCGACATCAGGGCACGCTACATCAGGTCACAAGACATCAGGGCACGCTACATCAGGTCACCACACATCAGGGCACGCTACATCAGGTCACAAGACATCAGGGCACGCTACATCAGGGCACGCTACATCAGGTCACAAGACATCAGGGCACGCTACATCAGGTCACAAGACATCAGGGCACGCTACATCAGGGCACGCTACATCAGGTCACAAGACATCAGGGCACGCTACATCAGGGCACGCTACATCAGGTCACGCTACATCAGGGCACGCTACATCAGGTCACTCGACATCAGGGCACGCTACATCAGGTCACCACACATCAGGGCACGCTACATCAGGTCACAAGACATCAGGGCACGCTACATCAGGTCACCACACATCAGGGCACGCTACATCAGGTCACCAGACATCAGGGCACGCTACATCAGGGCACGCTACATCAGGTCACGCTACATCAGGTCACAAGACATCAGGGCACGCTACATCAGGGCACGCTACATCAGGTCACCACACATCAGGGCACGCTACATCAGGTCACAAGACATCAGGGCACGCTACATCAGGTCACAAGACATCAGGGCACGCTACATCAGGGCACGCTACATCAGGGCACGCTACATCAGGTCACCAGACATCAGGGCACGCTACATCAGGGCACGCTACATCAGGGCACGCTACATCAGGGCACGCTACATCAGGTCACAAGACATCAGGTCACCACACATCAGGGCACGCTACATCAGGTCACAAGACATCAGGGCACGCTACATCAGGTCACGCACATCAGGCAAGACATCAGGGCACGCTACATCAGGGCACGCTACATCAGGGCACGCTACATCAGGGCACGCTACATCAGGCACGCTACATCAGGGCACGCTACATCAGGGCACGCTACATCAGGGCACGCTACATCAGGTCACCACACATCAGGGCACGCTACATCAGGTCACCACACATCAGGGCACGCTACATCAGGGCACGCTACATCAGGGCACGCTACATCAGGGCACGCTACATCAGGGCACGCTACATCAGGGCACGCTACATCAGGTCACAAGACATCAGGGCACGCTACATCAGGGCACGCTACATCAGGTCACAAGACATCAGGGCACGCTACATCAGGGCACGCTACATCAGGGCACGCTACATCAGGGCACGCTACATCAGGGCACGCTACATCAGGTCACAAGACATCAGGGCACGCTACATCAGGTCACAAGACATCAGGGCACGCTACATCAGGGCACGCTACATCAGGTCACAAGACATCAGGGCACGCTACATCAGGTCACCACACATCAGGGCACGCTACATCAGGTCACAAGACATCAGGGCACGCTACATCAGGTCACAAGACATCAGGGCACGCTACATCAGGTCACAAGACATCAGGGCACGCTACATCAGGTCACCAGGTCACCACACATCAGGGCACGCTACATCAGGTCACAAGACATCAGGGCACGCTACATCAGGTCACAAGACATCAGGGCACGCTACATCAGGTCACAACACATCAGGGCACGCTACATCAGGTCACAAGACATCAGGTCACGCTACATCAGGTCACGCTACATCAGGGCACGCTACATCAGGGCACGCTACATCAGGGCACGCTACATCAGGTCACAAGACATCAGGGCACGCTACATCAGGTCACAAGACATCAGGGCACGCTACATCAGGGCACGCTACATCAGGGCACGCTACATCAGGTCACGCTACATCAGGTCACAAGACATCAGGGCACGCTACATCAGGTCACCACACATCAGGGCACGCTACATCAGGGCACGCTACATCAGGGCACGCTACATCAGGGCACGCTACATCAGGGCACGCTACATCAGGTCACGCTACATCAGGTCACAAGACATCAGGGCACGCTACATCAGGTCACAAGACATCAGGGCACGCTACATCAGGGCACGCTACATCAGGGCACGCTACATCAGGTCACAAGACATCAGGGCACGCTACATCAGGTCACAAGACATCAGGGCACGCTACATCAGGGCACGCTACATCAGGGCACGCTACATCAGGGCACGCTACATCAGGTCACAAGACATCAGGGCACGCTACATCAGGTCACAAGACATCAGGGCACGCTACATCAGGGCACGCTACATCAGGGCACGCTACATCAGGTCACGCTACATCAGGTCACAAGACATCAGGGCACGCTACATCAGGTCACAAGACATCAGGGCACGCTACATCAGGGCACGCTACATCAGGTCACAAGACATCAGGGCACGCTACATCAGGTCACAAGACATCAGGGCACGCTACATCAGGTCACCACACATCAGGGCACGCTACATCAGGTCACAAGACATCAGGGCACGCTACATCAGGTCACAAGACATCAGGGCACGCTACATCAGGTCACCACACATCAGGGCACGCTACATCAGGTCACAAGACATCAGGGCACGCTACATCAGGTCACAAGACATCAGGGCACGCTACATCAGGTCACCACACATCAGGGCACGCTACATCAGGTCACAAGACATCAGGGCACGCTACATCAGGGCACGCTACATCAGGTCACAAGACATCAGGGCACGCTACATCAGGTCACAAGACATCAGGGCACGCTACATCAGGTCACCACACATCAGGGCACGCTACATCAGGTCACAAGACATCAGGGCACGCTACATCAGGGCACGCTACATCAGGGCACGCTACATCAGGTCACAAGACATCAGGGCACGCTACATCAGGGCACCACACATCAGGGCACGCTACATCAGGGCACCACACATCAGGGCACGCTACATCAGGGCACGCTACATCAGGGCACGCTACATCAGGGCACGCTACATCAGGTCACAAGACATCAGGGCACGCTACATCACGGCACGCTACATCAGGTCACCACACATCAGGGCACGCTACATCAGGGCACGCTACATCAGGGCACGCTACATCAGGTCACAAGACATCAGGGCACGCTACATCAGGTCACCACACATCAGGGCACGCTACATCAGGGCACGCTACATCAGGTCACAAGACATCAGGGCACGCTACATCAGGGCACGCTACATCAGGGCACGCTACATCAGGTCACAAGACATCAGGGCACGCTACATCAGGTCACAAGACATCAGGGCACGCTACATCAGGTCACAAGACATCAGGGCACGCTACATCAGGTCACCACACATCAGGGCACGCTACATCAGGTCACAAGACATCAGGGCACGCTACATCAGGTCACCACACATCAGGGCACGCTACATCAGGTCACAAGACATCAGGGCACGCTACATCAGGTCACAAGACATCAGGGCACGCTACATCAGGTCACAAGACATCAGGGCACGCTACATCAGGTCACCACACATCAGGGCACGCTACATCAGGTCACAAGACATCAGGGCACGCTACATCAGGGCACGCTACATCAGGTCACCACACATCAGGGCACGCTACATCAGGTCACCACACATCAGGGCACGCTACATCAGGTCACCACACATCAGGGCACGCTACATCAGGTCACCACACATCAGGGCACGCTACATCAGGTCACCACACATCAGGGCACGCTACATCAGGTCACCACACATCAGGGCACGCTACATCAGGTCACCACACATCAGGGCACGCTACATCAGGTCACAAGACATCAGGGCACGCTACATCAGGGCACGCTACATCAGGTCACCACACATCAGGGCACGCTACATCAGGTCACCACACATCAGGGCACGCTACATCAGGTCACAAGACATCAGGGCACGCTACATCAGGTCACCACACATCAGGGCACGCTACATCAGGTCACCACACATCAGGGCACGCTACATCAGGTCACCACACATCAGGGCACGCTACATCAGGTCACCACACATCAGGGCACGCTACATCAGGTCACCACACATCAGGGCACGCTACATCAGGTCACAAGACATCAGGGCACGCTACATCAGGGCACGCTACATCAGGTCACCACACATCAGGGCACGCTACATCAGGTCACCACACATCAGGGCACGCTACATCAGGTCACCACACATCAGGGCACGCTACATCAGGTCACAAGACATCAGGTCACGCTACATCAGGTCACCACACATCAGGGCACGCTACATCAGGTCACCACACATCAGGGCACGCTACATCAGGTCACAAGACATCAGGGCACGCTACATCAGGGCACGCTACATCAGGTCACCACACATCAGGGCACGCTACATCAGGTCAGAAGACATCAGGGCACGCTACATCAGGTCACTACACATCAGGGCACGCTACATCAGGTCACAAGACATCAGGGCACGCTACATCAGGTCACAAGACATCAGGGCACGCTACATCAGGTCACCACACATCAGGGCACGCTACATCAGGTCACAAGACATCAGGGCACGCTACATCAGGTCACCACACATCAGGGCACGCTACATCAGGTCACCACACATCAGGGCACGCTACATCAGGTCACAAGACATCAGGGCACGCTACATCAGGTCACAAGACATCAGGGCACGCTACATCAGGGCACGCTACATCAGGTCACCACACATCAGGGCACGCTACATCAGGTCACCACACATCAGGGCACGCTACATCAGGTCACCACACATCAGGGCACGCTACATCAGGGCACGCTACATCAGGTCACCACACATCAGGGCACGCTACATCAGGTCACCACACATCAGGGCACGCTACATCAGGTCACCACACATCAGGGCACGCTACATCAGGGCACGCTACATCAGGTCACCACACATCAGGGCACGCTACATCAGGGCACGCTACATCAGGGCACGCTACATCAGGTCACCACACATCAGGGCACGCTACATCAGGGCACGCTACATCAGGGCACGCTACATCAGGGCACGCTACATCAGGTCACCACACATCAGGGCACGCTACATCAGGGCACGCTACATCAGGGCACGCTACATCAGGTCACCACACATCAGGTCACAAGACATCAGGGCACGCTACATCAGGGCACGCTACATCAGGGCACGCTACATCAGGGCACGCTACATCAGGGCACGCTACATCAGGGCACGCTACATCAGGTCACAAGACATCAGGGCACGCTACATCAGGTCACCACACATCAGGGCACGCTACATCAGGGCACGCTACATCAGGGCACGCTACATCAGGTCACCACACATCAGGGCACGCTACATCAGGTCACCACACATCAGGGCACGCTACATCAGGGCACGCTACATCAGGTCACCACACATCAGGTCACAAGACATCAGGGCACGCTACATCAGGGCACGCTACATCAGGTCACCACACATCAGGGCACGCTACATCAGGTCACCACACATCAGGGCACGCTACATCAGGGCACGCTACATCAGGGCACGCTACATCAGGGCACGCTACATCAGGGCACGCTACATCAGGGCACGCTACATCAGGTCACAAAACATCAGGGCACGCTACATCAGGTCACCACACATCAGGGCACGCTACATCAGGGCACGCTACATCAGGGCACGCTACATCAGGTCACCACACATCAGGTCACAAGACATCAGGGCACGCTACATCAGGTCACCACACATCAGGGCACGCTACATCAGGGCACGCTACATCAGGGCACGCTACATCAGGTCACGCTGCATCAGGGCACGCTACATCAGGTCACCACACATCAGGGCACGCTACATCAGGGCACGCTACATCAGGGCACGCTACATCAGGGCACGCTACATCAGGGCACGCTACATCAGGTCACCACACATCAGGTCACAAGACATCAGGGCACGCTACATCAGGTCACCACACATCAGGGCACGCTACATCAGGGCACGCTACATCAGGGCACGCTACATCAGGTCACCACACATCAGGGCACGCTACATCAGGGCACGCTACATCAGGGCACGCTACATCAGGTCACGCTACATCAGGGCACGCTACATCAGGGCACGCTACATCAGGGCACGCTACATCAGGTCACAAGACATCAGGGCACGCTACATCAGGTCACCACACATCAGGGCACGCTACATCAGGGCACGCTACATCAGGGCACGCTACATCAGGGCACGCTACATCAGGGCACGCTACATCAGGTCACAAGACATCAGGGCACGCTACATCAGGTCACCACACATCAGGGCACGCTACATCAGGGCACGCTACATCAGGTCACCACACATCAGGGCACGCTACATCAGGGCACGCTACATCAGGTCACCACACATCAGGGCACGCTACATCAGGTCACCACACATCAGGGCACGCTACATCAGGTCACCACACATCAGGGCACGCTACATCAGGTCACCACACATCAGGGCACGCTACATCAGGTCACCACACATCAGGGCACGCTACATCAGGGCACGCTACATCAGGGCACGCTACATCAGGGCACGCTACATCAGGTCACCACACATCAGGGCACGCTACATCAGGTCACCACACATCAGGGCACGCTACATCAGGTCACCACACATCAGGGCACGCTACATCAGGTCACCACACATCAGGGCACGCTACATCAGGTCACAAGACATCAGGGCACGCTACATCAGGTCACCACACATCAGGGCACGCTACATCAGGTCACAAGACATCAGGGCACGCTACATCAGGTCACCATACATCAGGGCACGCTACATCAGGTCACCACACATCAGGGCACGCTACATCAGGTCACCACACATCAGGGCACGCTACATCAGGTCACAAGACATCAGGGCACGCTACATCAGGGCACGCTACATCAGGTCACCACACATCAGGGCACGCTACATCAGGGCACGCTACATCAGGTCACAAGACATCAGGGCACGCTACATCAGGGCACGCTACATCAGGTCACCACACATCAGGGCACGCTACATCAGGGCACGCTACATCAGGTCACCACACATCAGGGCACGCTACATCAGGTCACAAGACATCAGGGCACGCTACATCAGGTCACAAGACATCAGGTCACAAGACATCAGGTCACAAGACATCAGGTCACAAGACATCAGGGCACGCTACATCAGGGCACGCTACATCAGGGCACGCTACATCAGGGCACGCTACATCAGGTCACAAGACATCAGGGCACGCTACATCAGGTCACAAGACATCAGGGCACGCTACATCAGGGCACGCTACATCAGGGCACGCTACATCAGGGCACGCTACATCAGGTCACCACACATCAGGGCACGCTACATCAGGGCACGCTACATCAGGGCACGCTACATCAGGGCACGCTACATCAGGTCACCACACATCAGGGCACGCTACATCAGGGCACAAGACATCAGGGCACGCTACATCAGGGCACGCTACATCAGGGCACGCTACATCAGGGCACGCTACATCAGGGCACGCTACATCAGGTCACAAGACATCAGGGCACGCTACATCAGGGCACAAGACATCAGGGCACGCTACATCAGGTCACAAGACATCAGGGCACGCTACATCAGGTCACGCTACATCAGGTCACGCTACATCAGGTCACAAGACATCAGGGCACGCTACATCAGGTCACAAGACATCAGGGCACGCTACATCAGGTCACGCTACATCAGGTCACGCTACATCAGGTCACAAGACATCAGGGCACGCTACATCAGGTCACAAGACATCAGGGCACGCTACATCAGGTCACAAGACATCAGGGCACGCTACATCAGGTCACGCTACATCAGGTCACGCTACATCAGGTCACAAGACATCAGGGCACGCTACATCAGGTCACCACACATCAGGGCACGCTACATCAGGTCACAAGACATCAGGGCACGCTACATCAGGGCACGCTACATCAGGTCACAAGACATCAGGGCACGCTACATCAGGTCACAAGACATCAGGGCACGCTACATCAGGGCACGCTACATCAGGTCACCACACATCAGGGCACGCTACATCAGGTCACGCTACATCAGGTCACAAGACATCAGGGCACGCTACATCAGGGCACGCTACATCAGGGCACGCTACATCAGGTCACAAGACATCAGGGCACGCTACATCAGGTCACGCTACATCAGGTCACAAGACATCAGGGCACGCTACATCAGGTCACAAGACATCAGGGCACGCTACATCAGGGCACGCTACATCAGGTCACAAGACATCAGGGCACGCTACATCAGGTCACGCTACATCAGGTCACGCTACATCAGGTCACAAGACATCAGGGCACGCTACATCAGGTCACAAGACATCAGGGCACGCTACATCAGGGCACGCTACATCAGGTCACAAGACATCAGGGCACGCTACATCAGGTCACAAGACATCAGGGCACGCTACATCAGGGCACGCTACATCAGGTCACCACACATCAGGGCACGCTACATCAGGTCACGCTACATCAGGTCACAAGACATCAGGGCACGCTACATCAGGGCACGCTACATCAGGGCACGCTACATCAGGTCACAAGACATCAGGGCACGCTACATCAGGTCACGCTACATCAGGTCACAAGACATCAGGGCACGCTACATCAGGTCACAAGACATCAGGGCACGCTACATCAGGGCACGCTACATCAGGTCACAAGACATCAGGGCACGCTACATCAGGTCACGCTACATCAGGTCACGCTACATCAGGTCACGCTACATCAGGTCACGCTACATCAGGTCACAAGACATCAGGGCACGCTACATCAGGGCACAAGACATCAGGGCACGCTACATCAGGTCACAAGACATCAGGGCACGCTACATCAGGTCACGCTACATCAGGTCACGCTACATCAGGTCACAAGACATCAGGGCACGCTACATCAGGTCACAAGACATCAGGGCACGCTACATCAGGTCACGCTACATCAGGTCACGCTACATCAGGTCACAAGACATCAGGGCACGCTACATCAGGTCACAAGACATCAGGGCACGCTACATCAGGTCACAAGACATCAGGGCACGCTACATCAGGTCACGCTACATCAGGTCACGCTACATCAGGTCACAAGACATCAGGGCACGCTACATCAGGTCACCACACATCAGGGCACGCTACATCAGGTCACAAGACATCAGGGCACGCTACATCAGGGCACGCTACATCAGGTCACAAGACATCAGGGCACGCTACATCAGGTCACAAGACATCAGGGCACGCTACATCAGGTCACAAGACATCAGGGCACGCTACATCAGGTCACGCTACATCAGGTCACGCTACATCAGGTCACAAGACATCAGGGCACGCTACATCAGGGCACGCTACATCAGGTCACCACACATCAGGGCACGCTACATCAGGGCACGCTACATCAGGGCACGCTACATCAGGTCACGCTACATCAGGTCACAAGACATCAGGTCACAAGACATCAGGGCACGCTACATCAGGTCACAAGACATCAGGGCACGCTACATCAGGTCACAAGACATCAGGGCACGCTACATCAGGGCACGCTACATCAGGGCACGCTACATCAGGTCACGCTACATCAGGGCACGCTACATCAGGTCACCACACATCAGGGCACGCTACATCAGGGCACGCTACATCAGGGCACGCTACATCAGGGCACGCTACATCAGGTCACGCTACATCAGGGCACGCTACATCAGGTCACAAGACATCAGGGCACGCTACATCAGGGCACGCTACATCAGGTCACCACACATCAGGGCACGCTACATCAGGGCACGCTACATCAGGGCACGCTACATCAGGGCACGCTACATCAGGTCACAAGACATCAGGGCACGCTACATCAGGTCACCACACATCAGGGCACGCTACATCAGGTCACAAGACATCAGGGCACGCTACATCAGGGCACGCTACATCAGGGCACGCTACATCAGGGCACGCTACATCAGGTCACCACACATCAGGGCACGCTACATCAGGTCACAAGACATCAGGGCACGCTACATCAGGGCACGCTACATCAGGGCACGCTACATCAGGGCACGCTACATCAGGTCACCACACATCAGGGCACGCTACATCAGGTCACAAGACATCAGGGCACGCTACATCAGGTCACCACACATCAGGGCACGCTACATCAGGTCACAAGACATCAGGGCACGCTACATCAGGTCACAAGACATCAGGGCACGCTACATCAGGTCACAAGACATCAGGGCACGCTACATCAGGTCACCACACATCAGGGCACGCTACATCAGGTCACCACACATCAGGGCACGCTACATCAGGTCACAAGACATCAGGGCACGCTACATCAGGTCACCACACATCAGGGCACGCTACATCAGGTCACCACACATCAGGGCACGCTACATCAGGGCACGCTACATCAGGGCACGCTACATCAGGGCACGCTACATCAGGTCACCACACATCAGGGCACGCTACATCAGGTCACAAGACATCAGGGCACGCTACATCAGGGCACGCTACATCAGGTCACAAGACATCAGGGCACGCTACATCAGGGCACGCTACATCAGGGCACGCTACATCAGGGCACGCTACATCAGGTCACAAGACATCAGGGCACGCTACATCAGGGCACGCTACATCAGGTCACCACACATCAGGGCACGCTACATCAGGGCACGCTACATCAGGGCACGCTACATCAGGGCACCACACATCAGGGCACGCTACATCAGGTCACAAGACATCAGGGCACGCTACATCAGGGCACGCTACATCAGGTCACCACACATCAGGGCACGCTACATCAGGGCACGCTACATCAGGTCACAAGACATCAGGGCACGCTACATCAGGGCACGCTACATCAGGTCACCACACATCAGGGCACGCTACATCAGGGCACGCTACATCAGGTCACAAGACATCAGGGCACGCTACATCAGGGCACGCTACATCAGGGCACGCTACATCAGGTCACCACACATCAGGGCACGCTACATCAGGGCACGCTACATCAGGGCACGCTACATCAGGGCACGCTACATCAGGTCACAAGACATCAGGTCACCACACATCAGGGCACGCTACATCAGGTCACAAGACATCAGGGCACGCTACATCAGGTCACCACACATCAGGGCACGCTACATCAGGGCACGCTACATCAGGGCACGCTACATCAGGGCACGCTACATCAGGGCACGCTACATCAGGGCACGCTACATCAGGGCACGCTACATCAGGGCACGCTACATCAGGGCACGCTACATCAGGTCACCACACATCAGGGCACGCTACATCAGGTCACAAGACATCAGGGCACGCTACATCAGGGCACGCTACATCAGGGCACGCTACATCAGGGCACGCTACATCAGGGCACGCTACATCAGGTCACCACACATCAGGGCACGCTACATCAGGGCACGCTACATCAGGTCACCACACATCAGGGCACGCTACATCAGGTCACCACACATCAGGGCACGCTACATCAGGGCACGCTACATCAGGTCACCACACATCAGGGCACGCTACATCAGGTCACCACACATCAGGGCACGCTACATCAGGGCACGCTACATCAGGTCACCACACATCAGGGCACGCTACATCAGGGCACGCTACATCAGGTCACCACACATCAGGGCACGCTACATCAGGTCACAAGACATCAGGGCACGCTACATCAGGGCACGCTACATCAGGGCACGCTACATCAGGGCACGCTACATCAGGGCACGCTACATCAGGGCACGCTACATCAGGTCACCACACATCAGGGCACGCTACATCAGGGCACGCTACATCAGGGCACGCTACATCAGGGCACGCTACATCAGGGCACGCTACATCAGGGCACGCTACATCAGGGCACGCTACATCAGGTCACAAGACATCAGGGCACGCTACATCAGGTCACGACACATCAGGGCACGCTACATCAGGGCACGCTACATCAGGTCACGCTACATCAGGGCACGCTACATCAGGTCACCACACATCAGGGCACGCTACATCAGGTCACCAGACATCAGGGCACGCTACATCAGGTCACGCTACATCAGGGCACGCTACATCAGGTCACCACACATCAGGGCACGCTACTTCAGGCACGCTACATCAGGGCACGCTACATCAGGTCACGCTACATCAGGGCACGCTACATCAGGGCACGCTACATCAGGGCACGCTACATCAGGTCACAAGACATCAGGGCACGCTACATCAGGTCACCACACATCAGGGCACGCTACATCAGGGCACGCTACATCAGGGCACGCTACATCAGGGCACGCTACATCAGGGCACGCTACATCAGGTCACAAGACATCAGGGCACGCTACATCAGGTCCCACACATCAGGCACTACATCAGGGCTCGCTACATCAGGTCACCACACATCAGGGCACGCTACATCAGGGCACGCTACATCAGGTCACCACACATCAGGGCACGCTACATCAGGTCACCACACATCAGGGCACGCTACATCAGGTCACCACACATCAGGGCACGCTACATCAGGTCACCACACATCAGGGCACGCTACATCAGGTCACCACACATCAGGGCACGCTACATCAGGGCACGCTACATCAGGGCACGCTACATCAGGGCACGCTACATCAGGTCACCACACATCAGGGCACGCTACATCAGGTCACCACACATCAGGGCACGCTACATCAGGTCACCACACATCAGGGCACGCTACATCAGGTCACCACACATCAGGGCACGCTACATCAGGTCACAAGACATCAGGGCACGCTACATCAGGTCACCACACATCAGGGCACGCTACATCAGGTCACAAGACATCAGGGCACGCTACATCAGGTCACCATACATCAGGGCACGCTACATCAGGTCACCACACATCAGGGCACGCTACATCAGGTCACCACACATCAGGGCACGCTACATCAGGTCACAAGACATCAGGGCACGCTACATCAGGGCACGCTACATCAGGTCACCACACATCAGGGCACGCTACATCAGGGCACGCTACATCAGGTCACAAGACATCAGGGCACGCTACATCAGGGCACGCTACATCAGGTCACCACACATCAGGGCACGCTACATCAGGGCACGCTACATCAGGTCACCACACATCAGGGCACGCTACATCAGGTCACAAGACATCAGGGCACGCTACATCAGGTCACAAGACATCAGGTCACAAGACATCAGGTCACAAGACATCAGGTCACAAGACATCAGGGCACGCTACATCAGGGCACGCTACATCAGGGCACGCTACATCAGGGCACGCTACATCAGGTCACAAGACATCAGGGCACGCTACATCAGGTCACAAGACATCAGGGCACGCTACATCAGGGCACGCTACATCAGGGCACGCTACATCAGGGCACGCTACATCAGGTCACCACACATCAGGGCACGCTACATCAGGGCACGCTACATCAGGGCACGCTACATCAGGGCACGCTACATCAGGTCACCACACATCAGGGCACGCTACATCAGGGCACAAGACATCAGGGCACGCTACATCAGGGCACGCTACATCAGGGCACGCTACATCAGGGCACGCTACATCAGGGCACGCTACATCAGGTCACAAGACATCAGGGCACGCTACATCAGGGCACAAGACATCAGGGCACGCTACATCAGGTCACAAGACATCAGGGCACGCTACATCAGGTCACGCTACATCAGGTCACGCTACATCAGGTCACAAGACATCAGGGCACGCTACATCAGGTCACAAGACATCAGGGCACGCTACATCAGGTCACGCTACATCAGGTCACGCTACATCAGGTCACCAGACATCAGGGCACGCTACATCAGGTCACAAGACATCAGGGCACGCTACATCAGGTCACAAGACATCAGGGCACGCTACATCAGGTCACGCTACATCAGGTCACGCTACATCAGGTCACAAGACATCAGGGCACGCTACATCAGGTCACCACACATCAGGGCACGCTACATCAGGTCACAAGACATCAGGGCACGCTACATCAGGGCACGCTACATCAGGTCACAAGACATCAGGGCACGCTACATCAGGTCACAAGACATCAGGGCACGCTACATCAGGGCACGCTACATCAGGTCACCACACATCAGGGCACGCTACATCAGGTCACGCTACATCAGGTCACAAGACATCAGGGCACGCTACATCAGGGCACGCTACATCAGGGCACGCTACATCAGGTCACAAGACATCAGGGCACGCTACATCAGGTCACGCTACATCAGGTCACAAGACATCAGGGCACGCTACATCAGGTCACAAGACATCAGGGCACGCTACATCAGGGCACGCTACATCAGGTCACAAGACATCAGGGCACGCTACATCAGGTCACGCTACATCAGGTCACGCTACATCAGGTCACAAGACATCAGGGCACGCTACATCAGGTCACAAGACATCAGGGCACGCTACATCAGGGCACGCTACATCAGGTCACAAGACATCAGGGCACGCTACATCAGGTCACAAGACATCAGGGCACGCTACATCAGGGCACGCTACATCAGGTCACCACACATCAGGGCACGCTACATCAGGTCACGCTACATCAGGTCACAAGACATCAGGGCACGCTACATCAGGGCACGCTACATCAGGGCACGCTACATCAGGTCACAAGACATCAGGGCACGCTACATCAGGTCACGCTACATCAGGTCACAAGACATCAGGGCACGCTACATCAGGTCACAAGACATCAGGGCACGCTACATCAGGGCACGCTACATCAGGTCACAAGACATCAGGGCACGCTACATCAGGTCACGCTACATCAGGTCACGCTACATCAGGTCACGCTACATCAGGTCACGCTACATCAGGTCACAAGACATCAGGGCACGCTACATCAGGGCACAAGACATCAGGGCACGCTACATCAGGTCACAAGACATCAGGGCACGCTACATCAGGTCACGCTACATCAGGTCACGCTACATCAGGTCACAAGACATCAGGGCACGCTACATCAGGTCACAAGACATCAGGGCACGCTACATCAGGTCACGCTACATCAGGTCACGCTACATCAGGTCACAAGACATCAGGGCACGCTACATCAGGTCACAAGACATCAGGGCACGCTACATCAGGTCACAAGACATCAGGGCACGCTACATCAGGTCACGCTACATCAGGTCACGCTACATCAGGTCACAAGACATCAGGGCACGCTACATCAGGTCACCACACATCAGGGCACGCTACATCAGGTCACAAGACATCAGGGCACGCTACATCAGGGCACGCTACATCAGGTCACAAGACATCAGGGCACGCTACATCAGGTCACAAGACATCAGGGCACGCTACATCAGGTCACAAGACATCAGGGCACGCTACATCAGGTCACGCTACATCAGGTCACGCTACATCAGGTCACAAGACATCAGGGCACGCTACATCAGGGCACGCTACATCAGGTCACCACACATCAGGGCACGCTACATCAGGGCACGCTACATCAGGGCACGCTACATCAGGTCACGCTACATCAGGTCACAAGACATCAGGTCACAAGACATCAGGGCACGCTACATCAGGTCACAAGACATCAGGGCACGCTACATCAGGTCACAAGACATCAGGGCACGCTACATCAGGGCACGCTACATCAGGGCACGCTACATCAGGTCACGCTACATCAGGGCACGCTACATCAGGTCACCACACATCAGGGCACGCTACATCAGGGCACGCTACATCAGGGCACGCTACATCAGGGCACGCTACATCAGGTCACGCTACATCAGGGCACGCTACATCAGGTCACAAGACATCAGGGCACGCTACATCAGGGCACGCTACATCAGGTCACCACACATCAGGGCACGCTACATCAGGGCACGCTACATCAGGGCACGCTACATCAGGGCACGCTACATCAGGTCACAAGACATCAGGGCACGCTACATCAGGTCACCACACATCAGGGCACGCTACATCAGGTCACAAGACATCAGGGCACGCTACATCAGGGCACGCTACATCAGGGCACGCTACATCAGGGCACGCTACATCAGGTCACCACACATCAGGGCACGCTACATCAGGTCACAAGACATCAGGGCACGCTACATCAGGGCACGCTACATCAGGGCACGCTACATCAGGGCACGCTACATCAGGTCACCACACATCAGGGCACGCTACATCAGGTCACAAGACATCAGGGCACGCTACATCAGGTCACCACACATCAGGGCACGCTACATCAGGTCACAAGACATCAGGGCACGCTACATCAGGTCACAAGACATCAGGGCACGCTACATCAGGTCACAAGACATCAGGGCACGCTACATCAGGTCACCACACATCAGGGCACGCTACATCAGGTCACCACACATCAGGGCACGCTACATCAGGTCACAAGACATCAGGGCACGCTACATCAGGTCACCACACATCAGGGCACGCTACATCAGGTCACCACACATCAGGGCACGCTACATCAGGGCACGCTACATCAGGGCACGCTACATCAGGGCACGCTACATCAGGTCACCACACATCAGGGCACGCTACATCAGGTCACAAGACATCAGGGCACGCTACATCAGGGCACGCTACATCAGGTCACAAGACATCAGGGCACGCTACATCAGGGCACGCTACATCAGGGCACGCTACATCAGGGCACGCTACATCAGGTCACAAGACATCAGGGCACGCTACATCAGGGCACGCTACATCAGGTCACCACACATCAGGGCACGCTACATCAGGGCACGCTACATCAGGGCACGCTACATCAGGGCACCACACATCAGGGCACGCTACATCAGGTCACAAGACATCAGGGCACGCTACATCAGGGCACGCTACATCAGGTCACCACACATCAGGGCACGCTACATCAGGGCACGCTACATCAGGTCACAAGACATCAGGGCACGCTACATCAGGGCACGCTACATCAGGTCACCACACATCAGGGCACGCTACATCAGGGCACGCTACATCAGGTCACAAGACATCAGGGCACGCTACATCAGGGCACGCTACATCAGGGCACGCTACATCAGGTCACCACACATCAGGGCACGCTACATCAGGGCACGCTACATCAGGGCACGCTACATCAGGGCACGCTACATCAGGTCACAAGACATCAGGTCACCACACATCAGGGCACGCTACATCAGGTCACAAGACATCAGGGCACGCTACATCAGGTCACCACACATCAGGGCACGCTACATCAGGGCACGCTACATCAGGGCACGCTACATCAGGGCACGCTACATCAGGGCACGCTACATCAGGGCACGCTACATCAGGGCACGCTACATCAGGGCACGCTACATCAGGGCACGCTACATCAGGTCACCACACATCAGGGCACGCTACATCAGGTCACAAGACATCAGGGCACGCTACATCAGGGCACGCTACATCAGGGCACGCTACATCAGGGCACGCTACATCAGGGCACGCTACATCAGGTCACCACACATCAGGGCACGCTACATCAGGGCACGCTACATCAGGTCACCACACATCAGGGCACGCTACATCAGGTCACCACACATCAGGGCACGCTACATCAGGGCACGCTACATCAGGTCACCACACATCAGGGCACGCTACATCAGGTCACCACACATCAGGGCACGCTACATCAGGGCACGCTACATCAGGTCACCACACATCAGGGCACGCTACATCAGGGCACGCTACATCAGGTCACCACACATCAGGGCACGCTACATCAGGTCACAAGACATCAGGGCACGCTACATCAGGGCACGCTACATCAGGGCACGCTACATCAGGGCACGCTACATCAGGGCACGCTACATCAGGGCACGCTACATCAGGTCACCACACATCAGGGCACGCTACATCAGGGCACGCTACATCAGGGCACGCTACATCAGGGCACGCTACATCAGGGCACGCTACATCAGGGCACGCTACATCAGGGCACGCTACATCAGGTCACAAGACATCAGGGCACGCTACATCAGGTCACCACACATCAGGGCACGCTACATCAGGGCACGCTACATCAGGTCACGCTACATCAGGGCACGCTACATCAGGTCACCACACATCAGGGCACGCTACATCAGGTCACAAGACATCAGGGCACGCTACATCAGGTCACCACACATCAGGGCACGCTACATCAGGTCACAAGACATCAGGGCACGCTACATCAGGGCACGCTACATCAGGTCACAAGACATCAGGGCACGCTACATCAGGTCACCACACATCAGGGCACGCTACATCAGGGCACGCTACATCAGGTCACGCTACATCAGGGCACGCTACATCAGGTCACCACACATCAGGGCACGCTACATCAGGGCACGCTACATCAGGTCACCACACATCAGGGCACGCTACATCAGGGCACGCTACATCAGGGCACGCTACATCAGGGCACGCTACATCAGGGCACGCTACATCAGGTCACAAGACATCAGGTCACGCTACATCAGGGCACGCTACATCAGGTCACCACACATCAGGGCACGCTACATCAGGGCACGCTACATCAGGTCACCACACATCAGGGCACGCTACATCAGGGCACGCTACATCAGGGCACGCTACATCAGGGCACGCTACATCAGGGCACGCTACATCAGGGCACGCTACATCAGGGCACGCTACATCAGGTCACCACACATCAGGGCACGCTACATCAGGGCACGCTACATCAGGGCACGCTACATCAGGGCACGCTACATCAGGGCACGCTACATCAGGGCACGCTACATCAGGGCACGCTACATCAGGTCACGCTACATCAGGTCACGCTACATCAGGGCACGCTACATCAGGGCACGCTACATCAGGGCACGCTACATCAGGGCACGCTACATCAGGGCACGCTACATCAGGGCACGCTACATCAGGGCACGCTACATCAGGGCACGCTACATCAGGTCACCACACATCAGGGCACGCTACATCAGGTCACGCTACATCAGGTCACCACACATCAGGGCACGCTACATCAGGGCACGCTACATCAGGTCACCACACATCAGGGCACGCTACATCAGGGCACGCTACATCAGGTCACCACACATCAGGGCACGCTACATCAGGGCACGCTACATCAGGTCACCACACATCAGGGCACGCTACATCAGGGCACGCTACATCAGGGCACGCTACATCAGGGCACGCTACATCAGGGCACGCTACATCAGGGCACGCTACATCAGGGCACGCTACATCAGGTCACCACACATCAGGGCACGCTACATCAGGGCACGCTACATCAGGGCACGCTACATCAGGGCACGCTACATCAGGTCACCCCACATCAGGGCACGCTACATCAGGTCACCACACATCAGGGCACGCTACATCAGGTCACCACACATCAGGGCACGCTACATCAGGGCACGCTACATCAGGGCACGCTACATCAGGGCACGCTACATCAGGGCACGCTACATCAGGTCACCACACATCAGGGCACGCTACATCAGGTCACCACACATCAGGGCACGCTACATCAGGGCACGCTACATCAGGGCACGCTACATCAGGGCACGCTACATCAGGGCACGCTACATCAGGGCACGCTACATCAGGGCACGCTACATCAGGTCACCACACATCAGGGCACGCTACATCAGGTCACCACACATCAGGGCACGCTACATCAGGGCACGCTACATCAGGGCACGCTACATCAGGGCACGCTACATCAGGGCACGCTACATCAGGGCACGCTACATCAGGGCACGCTACATCAGGTCACGCTACATCAGGTCACGCTACATCAGGGCACGCTACATCAGGGCACGCTACATCAGGGCACGCTACATCAGGGCACGCTACATCAGGGCACGCTACATCAGGGCACGCTACATCAGGGCACGCTACATCAGGGCACGCTACATCAGGGCACGCTACATCAGGTCACCACACATCAGGGCACGCTACATCAGGTCACGCTACATCAGGTCACCACACATCAGGGCACGCTACATCAGGGCACGCTACATCAGGTCACCACACATCAGGGCACGCTACATCAGGGCACGCTACATCAGGTCACCACACATCAGGGCACGCTACATCAGGGCACGCTACATCAGGTCACCACACATCAGGGCACGCTACATCAGGGCACGCTACATCAGGGCACGCTACATCAGGGCACGCTACATCAGGGCACGCTACATCAGGGCACGCTACATCAGGGCACGCTACATCAGGGCACGCTACATCAGGTCACCACACATCAGGGCACGCTACATCAGGGCACGCTACATCAGGGCACGCTACATCAGGGCACGCTACATCAGGTCACCACACATCAGGGCACGCTACATCAGGTCACCACACATCAGGGCACGCTACATCAGGTCACCACACATCAGGGCACGCTACATCAGGGCACGCTACATCAGGGCACGCTACATCAGGGCACGCTACATCAGGGCACGCTACATCAGGTCACAAGACATCAGGTCACCACACATCAGGTAGCAATACATCAGGTCACAAGACATCAGGTCACCACACATCAGGTAGCAATACATCAGGTCACAAGACATCAGGGCACGCTACATCA
>JAWQFJ010019242.1:12500-22500 GCA_034096865.1 Theodoxus fluviatilis | reverse complement strand
TGTCTGTCTGTGTGTGTGTGTGTGTGTA
The DNA here is from genome assembly GCA_034096865.1 of Theodoxus fluviatilis. Taxonomy (NCBI): domain Eukaryota; kingdom Metazoa; phylum Mollusca; class Gastropoda; order Cycloneritida; family Neritidae; genus Theodoxus; species Theodoxus fluviatilis. Next base: position 22,472 of record JAWQFJ010019242.1, on the reverse strand, counting down.
TGTGTGTGTGTGTGTTTGTTTGTCTGTCGGTCTGTCTGTCTGTCTGTCTGTCTGTGCGTCTGTGTGTCTGTCTGTCTGTCTGTCTGTCTGTCTGTCTGTCTGTCTGTCTGTCTGTGTTGTTACTTCTCAATTGGTAATCAGCTTCTGAATAAGATAAAGTTCAGCTCAGTTCTCTCTCTCTCTCTCTCTCTCTCTCTCTCTCTCTCTCTCTCTCTCTCTCTCTCTCTCTCTCTCTCTCCCTCCCTCTCTTTCTCTCTCTCTCTCTCTCTCTCTCTCTCTCTCTCTCTCTCTCTCTCTCTCTCTCTCTCTCTCTCTCTCTCTCTCTCTCTCTCGATGCACAAATACAACCTCTGCTGTTATACGTATCAGAGCTATGGGGATTACAGGAACATTCAAACGTTGAGAAAACGCACGTGTTCGCATGTAAAGGCGCCTACACACGTACCGGCTGTCCCCCGGTTTTGCTGCCGATCCGGTCAAAAATCGAAACCGTGGACTAATCCGGCACGGTTCTTGTGACTAGGGCTGGCTCTATTTTCCCGACCCCTCCGGACCGGTTCATATGCCCGGCAACGCGAGATCTCGCGTTGTGGCGACTTAGTCGCCAATTTTAATGGCGGACGCTGTCGTCACTTCTGACAGGAAAAGGTGTATTTGGGGATACTACAAACCAATCCAAAGAAAAGGTAAGCCATGAACATCATTAATTTATCAAAGCTGTATGTTGAATGCGTCAGTAGGTCGTGAAAGCTTCAACTTTTTACAAATCGAATGCAGGTCAAGGCAGATCTACGCTTCCAACAATATCATTCAATCTGCTCCACCCGCTTCGTTGCGTGTTCGCACATAAAACGCTGTATTTCGGGATACTAGAAAGCCCATCCCAAGAAAATGTAAGCCATGAACAGCATTAATTTATCAAAGCTGTATGTTGAATGCATCAGTAGGTCGGTAAAGCTTCAACTTTTTACAAATCGAATGCTGGTCAATGCAAATCTACACCGGCGAAGAATGTCGATCGCCACCGCTCCATCGCGTCTTCGCACAGAAAACGCTGTATATCGGGATACTAGAAACCCCATCTCAAGAAAATGTAAGCCATGAACAGCATTAATTTATCAAAGCTGTATGTTGAATGCATCAGTAGGTCGGGAAAGTTCTGCATTTTGCAAATCCGACAGGCAGGTCACACGCATACGTCAAAGCGTCTGTTGTCATAGGCTCACCAAAGGGACGTAACTCTAAATTCTGACTTTGCTTCGCGTAAATGAACACCGCTCCAGTTCGCGGTGTGGGTGTAATCGTTGTGTGTGGCTGTCAACCCGCTTTTTACACGCACGGTCAGCCGGATCGGGAGCAAAACCAGCTTGAAAAACGTAACGTGTGTAGGCGCCTTAAGCAATTTCTGAAATACCGTGTGACTGGAGTAATATGGTGCAACTGGAGTAATACGGTGTGACTGGAGTAATACCGTGTGACTGGAGTAATTCTGTGTGACTGGAGTAATACTGTGTGACTGGAGTAATACGCTGCGACTGGAGTACAACCGTGTGACTGGAGTAATACGATGTGACTGGAGTAATACCGTGTGACTGGAGTAATTCTGTGTGACTGGAGTAATACGATATGACTGAAGTAATACCGTGTGACTGGAGTAATATCATGTGACATTAGTAATACCGAGTGATTGGAGTAATACGGTGTGTCTGGAGTAATACGGTGTGACTGGAGTAATATGTGTGACTAAAAAAATACCATGTGACTGGAGTGATACCGTGTGACTGGAGTAATACCATGTGACTGGAGTAATACCGTGTGACTGGAGTAATACCGTGTGACTGGAGTAATACCGTGTGACTGGAGTAATACGGTGTGACTGGAGTAATACCGTGTGACTGGAGTAATACGGAGTAACTGGAGTAATACCGTGTGACTGGAGTAATACTGTATGACTAGAGCAATACGTTGTGACTGGAGTACTACTGTGTGACTGGAATAATACGGTGTGACTGGAGTAATACGGTGTGACTGGAGTAATACGGTGTGACTGGAGTACTACTGTGTGACTGGAATAATACGGTGTGACTGGAAAAATATGGTGTGACTGGAATAATATGGTGTGACTGGAATAATATGGTGTGATTGGAGGCAATATGTGCGACTGGAGCAATATGGTGTGACTGGAGCAATACCGTTTGACTGGAGTAATACGGTGTGACTTTAGTAATACGGTTTGACTGGAGTAATACGGTGGATGGGATGGGATGGGATGGAACGAGATAGAATGGGAAGGGATGGGATGGGATGGAATAAATGAATGAATGATTTATTCATGAATGAATGAATGAATGAATGAATGAATGATGGGATAAATAAGTAAATAAATAAATGAATAAAAGTCATCCGCTGTGCGTTTCGTGTGTGCGTGGCTGCCTGCCAGCAGGACGCGGCGTGAGCGATGCGCTGTCAGATGACGTCACGCTGCTGACAAGTGCACTGCCAGGTGAGTGGTCGTGCGTGGAGACGACTGGGGAGCGTTGCTCAGGCTAGGAACCTTGCAAGATCTTGCGAGGAGTAGGCCGGTGTTAGCATGTGTCAACATGAAGAAACCAGACGTAAATGTCTGACTCCTGTTGACACTGGCCTATTCATTTCCATCTAGGTATGCACGCACAGGAGGCACCGCTCGCCAGGGACAGAAACTCTGCGTGGCGCCCTGCCTCGTCTGCTGCCACTCGCCTCGCACGCCGCCCTGACAATGACGTCACTCGCCTCGCACGCCGCCCTGACAATGACGTCACTCGCCCCGCACGCCGCCCTGACAATGACGTTACTCTCCCCGACTTGTGAGTCAATAGACCTTATTCCCGCGGCGGCCATGTTAGTTTTAAAACGAGGCCACGTACGCTAACGCGGCGACCGCGCTACCTTCACAGTATTGCTGGAGCGGCAATTTGACAAATGTTCAGGACTTTTCTCACGGTGTTGTGGAAAAGATGGTCGAACGAAGGCAGAACAATAGCAAGAAGACAAAGTGACAAAGGCTATGAGAAGTGGATTGAAGGGTTTATCGACTACGATGCCATCAAAGGTTGGTACACAGTGACAAGTTCTTTCGCTTAGATTAGAACTGAGTGTTCGAGGGTTTTTTGTGGGGTTTTTTCTTGGTGTCGCTTTCAAATCTGTTCACAGTACTAGGCTGGCTGGTTTACTTAGATGTGATTTTTTTTTATGCGTGCTAACTGATATTAGGTTTAGAGCTTGAATTTTCGATGATATTACACAAGTTCTTTTTCGCTTACAACTCGAGTGTTCGAACCAATGAAAACCACGGAAAGAGACGGCCGTTTTGTTCCTTGCCTGTCATTGGCCAGCTTGTCATCAGGTCAGCCCTGAGTGGAGCATAACCTGAACCGGTCGTCCATTCAACCGACCCGAGCAGACTTGCAAAGAACTGGGCACATCATGCTCCGACGCCATGGCATAGCTGACGTCAGGCAGCTGTTCCCGACTGCCAGACGAAGCAAACTCCCGTGAGTCTCCACACGGCACCACGATACAAGATGCCGTAACCTGGCCCCTGGGGCGGGTTTTGTCGGACACACCTGAATCTTATGGCCCGACTCTCCGCAGTACCAACACTTGATTTCTGTATCTGCCTTCCCCTTTGGGAAGACATTATTTTGAAGGCCGAGACCTCTCAGCATTGGTACGCCCCATCCTGTGTAGCCCTCTGCGGGGTCCTGGACGAAAAACTGCCCTACCCCTCGGCACCCCTTGGGAGTTTGGCCAAGAAAACACAGGTGCCATCACAGGTGTAGCAACCTCTGCTGACCACACATCAGCTGCAGTCTTGGCGGACATTGACTGAGATAACTGTGCCTCTCGATACCCCTTTCCGCATCCGCCACCATGTCTTGCACAGACCCGTAATCTTGCTCCTTTAGAAAGGTGACCAAACTGGCCGAGCAAGAAGCGAGAATCTGCTCCCTCAAGACCAGATTGATGAAGCCTTCGAAGGTTTTCTCGACCCGCGACAGGTCTATCCACCGATGCAGGAGATGCCTCAAGTGGCTCAAGTAGGTCAGCATACTTTCGCCCTGCTGAGGCCTCAAGGCGCGGAAGCGAGACCGGTAACCTTCTGCGGAGCACTGGAAGGTACGCAACAACGCTTTTTTGAGCTCGTCGTAGGAGAGCGACTCTCGCAACGATAGCTCATGGTACGTGTTGAGAGCTTTCCCTTTCAAAAGAGAGGGAAGCAGCGTAGCCCAATCCCGTCTGTCCAATCCCACTGCACCAGCGTACTTCTCAAAACGAAAGAGATAGCTATCCATTTCGTCCGTTTTGTCATAAAAGTACGGTAATTTTGGTCTTTCCGTAATTTTTTTTGAAGGAGTGGTGGCAACATCCTTGCCCACTCTTAGTTTCTCCAATTCAAATTGCCTCTCTCGTTCTTTCTCTTCCCGCTCTCTCTCCTGCTCAAGCTCTTGCCTCTCTCGTTCTTTCTCTTCCCGCTCTCTCTCCTGCTCACGCTCTTTCTCGCGCTCTTGCCTCTCTCGTTCTTTCTCTTCCCGCTCTCTCTCCTGCTCACGCTCTTTTTCGCGCTCTTGCCTCTCTCGTTCTTTCTCTTCCCGCTCTCTCTCCTTCTCACGCTCTTTTTCGCGCTCTTGCCTCTCTCGTTCTTAGTCGTGCTCTTGCCTCTCTCGTTCTTTCTCTTACCGCTCTCTCTCCTGATCACGCTCTTTCTCGCGCTCTTGCCTCTCTCGTTCTTTCTCGCGCTCTTCCCGCTCACGCTCTTTCTCGCGCTCTTGCCTCTCTCGTTCTTTCTCGCGCTCTTCCCGCTCTCTCTGTCTCTCTTCTCTCGCCCGTTCTTGTACATATCTAGTCATTTCCAGACCTTCCAATCCCAGACTTTCAGCCTCAATCTTGAAAGCTAAAAATGGGTCAACGCGACCCAATGGGTCAACATTGGTTGGCTTCTCTTCCATGTCAAAATATAACAATGTGATCCACATTATTCACTGCTACACTGCCACACCACTTCAGTGCAAAACCCATGCAAATTCCCTTCAACAATTCAAATTTTAAAAGCAAGCATAAGAACGCGCAAATGGCCCCTTAAAAAAAAACCCAATGAAAATCAGTCAATCGTCCGAGCCGACACTTTCCCCAAACATGGAAGGTACTCCAACACAACAAATTCAAGCATGCAAGTTGTCGGAGCAACCAACTCAAAACATGAAAAATACAAACATGCAGATCGTCCGAGACGACAGTTCAATTATCACGCATTCCGAGCATGCAATTGTGAAATCAACTGGACAGATAAGAAAATTACTTCCTTAAGAGCATACACATCCCTCAAAATATTATCTCACAATCCAAAGCATGCAACTGTGAACTCACTGAGCAAAGCAGAAAATCAAATCAATCACAGGGCACATAATATCAATCCAACAAAATTACCACACAATCCAAAGCATGCCACTGTGAAATCAATGAGCAAATCAGAAAACCAAATAAATCACAGAGCACATGATAACAACAACAACATTATCACACAATCCAAAGCATGCAACTGTGAAATCACTGAGCAAATCAGACAATCAAATAAATCACAGAGCACATGACATCAACCAAAAAATTATCACAAATCCAAAGCAGGCAACAGTGAAATCACAATCAAAGAACACAGAGCATACAAATCAACAGATTGGCCCTCGCCAAACCGAAACCCAATCAACTTGGTCTTAAATACAAAACAACAGCCAAATTCAGGTACTCACACACAAGGTGAAGTAGGCAGGCTTGCCAGTTGTTACGGACCGGCTAACTGGGCCTCGGATCAGCCTAGATCACACAATGAAAATAAACAAGAAAAAAACCAACATCACTCACCACACCTCCTTTCTTCCATAGATCCTCGTCTCTCTGCTAAGCTGCTGACTGCTGCTTGCGTCGCGACATCAGTGTAACAGCAACAGTGCTGGCAAATAGCTCATGTTGACATGGAAGCGTATGCAAACACATCGCGCACACACGCACGCATGCAAGTGAATGACAGCCTTGTAGGAGAGACAGTGGAGCTGTCAGTGACGACTGCAGAAGAGAGGGGGAAACGCGAAGGCGACTGGGACGCAAGGAGACAGCGGGTCTAGACGTGACTGACAACTGCTCCAACTGCTGCGTTTTGTGGTCAAAGGGGAGACAACTCCAACCAAGAGTTACTTCCCTTGCATCAGTTGCACACTATTACGTATTAGTATTATTGTAGTCGCTAGATGCAGTTGAAGGATCTCTCAGTTTTGTAGACAAAATAATTCCTTAACATGTAATCAAACCATTAAAACAAATGTTCACTTCGTAGTCCGCCTTGCGCGTGTACACAGCGAGATGATACGTGTACGGACAAGCGTACAAACGCACATTTACGTACGCACGCAGGACAATGCATTCGAACACTGTGAGGTGCAATACGATGCAACACACACACATACAGATACACACACCTATACACACATGCATACACGCATACACACACAAACACATACATGCACACACAAACACATGCACACACACACACGCACGCACGCAAACACACATGCACACGCACGCACAAACGCATATGCTCACGCACACATACACACACATGCATGCACACACACATGCAAGCACTTATACACGCATGTACGCACGGATGCACGCATACACACACACGCACACACATGCACACACACTCAAACACACACACACACACACACACACACACACACACACATACAAACACACACACATGCACACACATTCACACATACATACACACGCATGCATGCACGCACGCACACGCAAGAACTGACACACACACACACACACACGTACACACACGCACGCACATGCACACACACAGACACACACGCACTCACACACGCCCGCGCACACACGCACACACATAAACGCATGCACACGCACGCACACATACACACACTCACACGCACACGCATACACACACGCACACACACGTACACACACAGATCTTCGCACACACACACACACACACACAAATATGCACGCACACACGCACACACACACGCACACACACACGCACGCACACACGCACACATACACGCACACACACACGCACACGCTTGGACACACACGCACACATGCACGTATGCACAAACACACACCCACACACACACACACAGACACACATACACACACACAACAACGACAACAACACACACACACAAACACTCACACATACGCACACACGCACATATACAAACTCACACAGACACACACATACACACGCGCGCACACACACGTACACACACACAGATACACACACACAGATACACACACACACAACACACGCACCCATATACACACATACACACACAGATACACACACACAACACACGCAAGTAGGCACGCATTCACATACACCGAGTCGAAAGTGTGTATACCAAATTATTACAATGGAAATATGAATATTTACACAAGCAAAGAAGAAAAAAATCAGCCTTATCAGCATAATTACACAAAGTCTGTATGAAGTTAAAATAAACAGTTAATTCCACATCAATATATGTACACAAAATACAAGACACACTAATAAGAGAGAGATATACATGTATTCACAAGTGATCAATACAGAGTGGAACAAAATCCCAGCTGATTCCACATCAAAATTTGCCCACGATCTTCAAGCACCAAGAAGAGAGAGGAGAGCCAGAAAACAGAAAAAATCCGTAGCAAGTCGGCTGACAAGAGCAAAAGACAACAAGGACAAGAGAAGACACACTCCAACTGTGAGAAATGTCAGTGGAAAGGAAACGTAAGCACGGGAGTGAAAAGTGTCACTAACCAAACAGAAGTCTGTGGGGAGGTAAACAGTCTGCTGTCTGTTGTCTGGTGCCTTCAGGCAGGAAAGAACGTCTGCATCGCTCCGTTGGGCACTTCGGGAGTGGCATCCTGGTTCCTGACGGCAGCAGCTGCAACTCCCCCTGGTGGTGGTGGTGGTGTCTCGTCTGGCCGCTCTCGCTCTGTCTCGCGTCCTCTCGTGGAAAAGTTCACTTTGGTGTCTATGCTGGCTCCCTGTCCTTCGTGTCCATTGCTTGAACAGGTGCTGCCACCTTACCTGTCCTTCGTGTCCATTGCTTGAATAGGTGCTGCCACCTTTCCTGTCCTTCGTGTCCATTGTTTGAATAGGTGCTGCCACCTTTCCTGTCCTTCGTGTCCATTGCTTGAATAGGTGCTGCCACCTTTCCTGCCCTTCGTGTCCATTGCTTGAATAGGTTCTGCCACCTTTCCTGTCCTTCGTGTCCATTGCTTGAATAGGTGCTGCCACCTTTCCTGTCCTTCGTGTCCATTGCTTGAATAGGTTCTGCCACCTTTCCTGCCCTTCGTGTCCATTGCTTGAATAGGTGCTGCCACCTTACCTGTCCTTCGTGTCCATTGCTTGAATAGGTGCTGCCACCTTTCCTGTCCTTCGTGTCCATTGCTTGAATAGGTGCTGCCACCTTTCCTGTCCTTCGTGTCCATTGCTTGAATAGGTCAAGCCATCTTTCCTGTCCTTCGTGTCCATTGCTTGAATAGGTTCTGCCACCTTTCCTGCCCTTCGTGTCCATTGCTTGAATAGGTGCTGTCACCTTTCCTGCTCTTCGTGTCCATTGCTTGAATAGGTCAAGCCACCTTTCCTGCCCTTCGTGTCCATTGCTTGAATAGGTTCTGCCACCTTTCCTGTCCTTCGTGTCCATTGCTTGAATAGGTGCTGCCACCTTTCCTGCCCTTCGTGTCCATTGCTTGAATAGGTGCTGCCACCTTTCCTGTCCTTCGTGTCCATTGCTTGAATAGGTGCTGCCACCTTTCCTGCCCTTCGTGTCCATTGCTTGAATAGGTCAAGCCATCTTTCCTGCCCTTCGTGTCCATTGCTTGAATAGGTTCTGCCACCTTTCCTGCCCTTCGTGTCCATTGCTTGAATAGGTGCTGTCACCTTTCCTGCTCTTCGTGTCCATTGCTTGAATAGGTCAAGCCATCTTTCCCAGCCCTTCGTGTCAATTGCTTGAATAGGTGCTGCCACCTTTCCTGCCCTTCGTGTCCATTGCTTGAATAGGTCAAGCCATCTTTCCCAGTCCTTCGTGTCAATTGCTTGAATAGGTGCTGCCACCTTTCCTGTCCTTGCCCTTCGTGCTGGGAGAGGAGACAGAAGGTGACAATGCTCTCTGCTGCGGTTTTGCAGCACAGGGAGAAACATGCACACTCACAAGTATACATGCTCTCATGTGCACGCATATTAATATATGTTGTGAATGGAAGATATTTTGATTGTGTAATCGATTATGTAACCAAAATATCTTAACCCAAATTATGTTGCTGATGACTGTGAGGTGATTCATAACCTTGCGTGACCTGGGAAGGTTATTAGGTCGTATCAAGCCATCAGTGTGCCCAATCACGGCATGCTTGGTGGAAGAGGAAAACGTTGTGATTGGCTCTCGCCGTCACCTGGGATTGAGGAATTTTGTTTATTAGCCCATTATTACACGTGATTGGGGAGTTATTGGAGCGAGTATAAAAGTCCCTGCCGCCGCTTGCACGGGGCGCGCACAGAATTACCACTCGTGAAGCAGTCCGTCACGTCGGCTCAGCGCCAGAGTACCACCCATGAAGCCACGTCAGACGCTGGACGCCACTCAGTTTTGAAAGAGCAAGAAATCTCCGCTCCAGGCTAAATGAAGAGTCAGCGTACTACGCCTTCTGAAGAGAGTGAGCTGTTTCCAATTTCCTCGTCGACCATTCACAAGCGGACCAACCACAAGCGGACCAACCACAAGCGGACCAACCACAAGTGGACCAACCACAAGCGGACCAATCACAAGCGGACCAATCACAAGCGGACCAACCACAAGCGGACAATCACAAGCAGACCAACCACAAGCGGACCAACCACAAGCGGACCAACCACAAGCA
>JAWQFJ010019242.1:0-2500 GCA_034096865.1 Theodoxus fluviatilis | reverse complement strand
TTCACTGACACTGTTCTGTCTGACATTTCACTAACATTGTTCTGTCTGACATTTCACTGACACTGCTCTGTCTGACATTTTACTGACACTGTTCTGTCTGACATTTCACTGACACTGTTCTGTCTGACATTTCACTGACACTGCTCTGTCTGACACTTTACTGACACTGTTCTGTCTGACATTTTACTGACACTGTTCTGTCTGACACTTTACTGACACTGTTCTGTCTGACATTTTACTGACACTGTTCTGTCTGACATTTCACTGACACTGTTCTGTCTGACATTTTACTGACACTGTTCTGTCTGACATTTTACTAACACTGTTCTGTCTGACATTTCACTGACACTGTTCTGTCTGACACTTTACTGACACTGTTCTGTCTGATATTTCACTGACACTCTTCTGTCTGACACTTTACTATCACTGTTCTGTCTGACATTTCACTGACACTATTCTGTCTGACATTTCACAAACACTGTTCTGTCTGACACTTTACTATCACTGTTCTGTCTGACATTTCACTGACACTGTTCTGTCTGACACTTTACTATCACTGTTCTGTCTGACATTTCACTGACACTGTTCTGTCTGACACTTTACTATCACTGTTCTGTCTGACATTTCACTGACACTGTTCTGTCTGATACTTTACAAACACTGTTCTGTCTGACATTTCAGCTAGAGCCAGAGCAGATTCTGTTTAATCCCTACGCAAGCTGAGCATTGTCATTCCTTATGCACTTTTCAGTCTGTGATGAACGAATTCAGCCAATGTTTTCATATGGGTTTAAGGTATGGGGGTGTGAATGAATGTAAACAAATGTAAAATGTCCATCCGTTTATATTAGAGTTGTTCGTGAGCAGGGCCGGACCAAATGAGTTGTGTGGGGGGGGTTCCTTTTTGGTTGGGGGGGACAAATCAGTAAACTAGGGGGGTCCGGGGGCACGCTCCCCCGGAAATTTTTTGAAAAACGGTTAAAATCTGTGCAATCTGGTGCATTCTGGGCCTTGTTTTGAGGGGTAAGAGCAGCATTGTTTTTGGAGACACACACAACAAATATATTTAAAAAAAAACTATAACCAAGGTACATGCTTTTTCTAGGGGGAGGGGTTCCCTCTCAACATCTCAGTGTGATGGAGTACGGGGACAGATAACCAGTCAGTGTCAGTACTACTCGCAGTTTGTACACTATCGGTTCAGTTCAGTTCTACCCATAAAAGTCCATCAGATCAAAGACACTATCTAACGGGGCCGCCAACTTCTGCAGTTTTGACGCGATTTGTCATTTGGCCTCTCTGTGACTTTTTGACATTCGTGGGAACATCACTTCCGATAGAATGGAAGCTACAGTGGACGTAATAATAGTGTTTTCACATAGTAGTGCATTTCATGAGTATCTGCATTTAATTAATTCGAAGATTGAAAAAAATGGCATATTACTTTCGTAATCAAATATATTTTGAGCGTAATGAAGCAAGAATTTATAGTCGATCAATTTGTTAACATTTGCCAGACCAGTGCGGGAATGTACGCGTGATTTTTCAGTGTTGCCGTTAATTTTATTGCAAAGGTTTAGGTGCTGTACTTGTCATGAAAAGTATTTTTCAGATTGACAAATTAATATCTTAAGTTGGAGAACTTTCATCGGAGAGCGAACAGCGCAGCTATTTTAAATAGTGGGTCACCGGAAGTGATGTTCCCGCGAATCACTGTGTCCGGGACCTCTCTCACAATTCGTCGAAGCTAGTGGTCCCGTTAGATAGTGTCTTTGATCAGATGAAGTGCAATTCATTTGACGGTAAACTAAATGGGCTTCAAAAGATAAAAACGTTGTTATGTAATGATAACCTTGAGAGGGATGGACTAGTCTAACTGTCCACAACGAAAGAGAGTTTCTAAGAACTACTGAGAGTGGTATCAATGAGGAATACGAATAGAGATGCTGAGAGCTCAATAGCGTGAGCTGCTCTCTCTACAGAGAGTTTACACCTGATCGAGTGTCAGAACCACATTTCCGTGCAGTTAATACTAAGATCTTCAGAAACCATGTGGTCCGATTCAGATCAGGAACTCGCGACTTATTTGTACGCAAGCTCAGATCATATAACCTGCAGTATATTTCCAGCGTCTGTCCAATGGGTAAGGAAGATGAAATGCTTTTTTTGTGCTGCCCGGCTCTTGCTGATATAAGACAGAGATACATACATCCTTCTTACAATCTGATGCTCATAAAACCTTTAAGTATCTTCTCACGACTGAAGATTTTCTGACGACCCGGTAATGTTACCAAGCATCTACATACACATTGCGCCTGCAAAGTCGGTTCTCTCCAGAGCCACCAACTGCCAGACCCACCCTTGTGCGTACTGACCAACGTGTATTGAACGTGTACTGAACGTGTACTGAACGTGTGTGGAATGTTGTGGTGCTGTTACAACTTGTGAATAATTTACATCTTGCAGTGGGCCGGATATCCCAGAAAATGAAGCTTTGGTT
>JAWQFJ010019241.1:0-2500 GCA_034096865.1 Theodoxus fluviatilis | reverse complement strand
GTAACTTGAACACTCGGTCGGGTCTTGATGACCTTGTCCTGCTCTCTTTGGCTGCTTGGGGCTGCCCATGACTGAGCTACTGGAGCAGGCCCCGAAAGCCCAGCAGCCCGGGGTTTCAGCTGATGAGGGGGAGCATCGAGCGGCTCCATCTTCATGTTGTACTCGTCCGCTATTACAGGTCCTCAGTATTATTGCAGTCAAGGCAAATGTTTTCACGTCTTACAAAAACAGTCTTTCCTGCAGCTTCCACTGTGAGAGAGCAGAATTAAACACGCGTCACAGGCGTGGAAAGGCCACAGGGTGCAGGGAGACTGACAGGGAAGTGGAGCAACAAGCGCTCGCCTCGATCTTTTCCCTGTCTGAAGCCTTGGGTACACTTGCACTGACACCGTGCTGTCCCGAGATAGGAATTCTGCAGCTTAAAAGGTGCTTTTTACTCTCTCTCTCTCTCTCTCTCTCTCTCTCTCTCTCTCTCTCTCTCTCTCTCTCATATCTCTCATCTCATTCCCTTGGCTGCTCTGGCCGTCGGGGGGACATGAGGGACGACGACACGGAGATCCTCCGCCATTCAGGTCTGTTGGTGGCTGTTTTGAGCAGCTCTTTCTTGGGGAGGGCCTGTAGCGTGCAAAATAGTAACCCGTGCAAAACAGTACCCGGAAGTCATCGCAGAGTTATCTGCGAGGGACGTGCTGAGAATTCCACTCTAAAAAGAGACGGCACCCGCCACTCCGCCTGACTGACTTGGCACGCCCGGGGAGTTATGCTAAGATCCGGCCGCGTAAATATATCTGCGTTTTGTGACAAACGTCTTTCTCGGCGGTACTGTACTCCATGCACCTTAACGGTGCGCGTGATTCGGGTGTAATCTTAAGCTAAACGACGTTTATTGGCGCTGCTGAAATGGTCGAAGTCGGAAACATTCGGAACGTCGTTTAGCTTAAGATTACACCCGAATCACGCGCACCGTTAAGGTGCATGGAGTACAGTACCGCCGAGCAAGACGTTTGTCACAAAACGCAGATATATTTACGCGGCCGGATCTTAACATAACTCCCCGGGCGTGCCAAGTCAGTCAACGGTCGCGTTTTATAAAACCAGACTACAAACAGACTACAGGGAGGTGACTCCCATATTATTTCCGGCAGGGGAGACGGCTTTACACGGGGAAAAACTTTTTTGAACGCTACATCATGTGTTAAACTACACAAATGCACCAAAACCTCGTAAAGCAACTAATGCGTCGTTTGTCGGAATATATTCCATGCGAAGAACAGGTGCAGGAGCGGTAAATTGCATAAAGCACGTCCCTCGCAGATAACTCTGCGATGACTTCCGGGTACTGTTTTGCACGGGTTACTATTTTGCACGCTACAGGGCCGTCCATTCCTTGACGTTGTCCGTCCAGCTCTTTCTCTGTCGACCACGGCGACGACCGCCCTCTAGTGTGCCCTGCAGTACAGTCTTGCACAGGGAGTCGGCCTGGTGACGTGGCCAAACCAGGCCAGCTTGCGTCGCTTGACAGTCGCCAGAAGGGGTTTCTGTGGGCCTACAAGTGCTGCTGTCAAGTTCCGCACAAACTCATTCGTCTTGTGCTCCAAGTAGGAGATGCGGAGCAGTCTTCGGAAGCACTTGGACTCAAATGCCTGGATCATTAGCTCTGTGTCCGCCAGTAACGTCCAGGTCTCACAGCCATAGAGTAGGATGGAAACCACCAGGGACTTGTAGAGTCTGTACTTGGTGGAGAAGCTGATGGAGTTGCTTCTCCACATCCTGCTCAGTCGGGCCATCGCTGAGGTCGCCATGGCTATTCTTGTGCGGACCTCCGCGGTACTGGTGCCGTCCTTGGACAGGGTTGCCCCCAGGTACTTGAAGCTGGTGACTTCTTCTAGCTTCTCGCCGTTCATGGTGATGTCTGCACTGGTGTCGGTCGTGCTGTTCACCATTGTTTTTTATTTCTCCGTGCTGACCTCCATCCCACATGCTCTCACTCTGTCTGCAAGTGCCCCCCCGGAAAATTTTGAGAAAAATGGTGCAAATCTGTGCAATCTGGCAGTGCGGTCATTTCCAAGAGTTTTTGTTTGGTCACAGATTCTTCCTGTCTCTGCCCGGGTTTGATTTGTCTGTGCGAGTAGCAAAAGGAAGGCATCTTAATTATAGCAGCACCCCCCCCCCCCCTCCCTCCCCAGCTACCTTGGCTGCCAAGTAGAGTGTGCTTATACCAAGTGGAGAGTAGTACAGCATCTGGGCCCAGCATCTTTTAGCCCCCCCCCCCCCCCCCCCTCCTTCCCAAGCTTTTTACTAACTATACTGTCTCTGCTACCAAGCAAAGTGTGCCGATATCCGATGAGGTGGGAAGTAGATCAACATATTTGAGCAACCACCCCCCCCCCCCCTCCCTCCTTCCCCCAACTCCCGGCTGCCACGGAGGTTTTTTTTTTTTTTTTTTTTTTTGGGGGGGGGGTGCTCGAGCACCCCCAGCACCCCCCTAGATCCGGCCCTG
>JAWQFJ010019240.1:80000-81426 GCA_034096865.1 Theodoxus fluviatilis | reverse complement strand
GCGTCTCCCCACTGCTCCCTTCCGCCTGACCGATCTCTCCTCATGACACCAAGCAGCTTCCATTTGTCTTACCCAGCTCCCTCGATGATGGCCTTGACTGGCAAAATGTGTGTGCTTGCTTGTGTGTGTGTGCTTGTGTGTGTGTTGTGTGTACGTATGTGTGTGTACGTGTATGTGTGTGTACGTGTGTGTATACGTGTGTGCGTACGTGTGTGTACGTGTGTGTGTACGTTTGCATGTATGTTTTTAAGGAAGTAATTCACGCGTGCACTAGTAAACCGATTTGTATACCTAGCTGCTATGTAAGAGCAGTAGCAAACGAAGAGCATGTATCGCTCAAATCTCTTCTAATCAGCTATAGACATCAGCACACTTTATCATCCGATGAGTCTTTATCCCTGAAGTAACTGACTATGACTTGAATGCTAGACTGAGGGGGACAAAACGTGTTAATGAGGCTCTTAAGCGCAGTTGCCACAGCTTCACCACGGCACGGTACGTGTCTGCCTCAGTAGCCCTCTCCTCAGAGAGAGAGAGAGAGAGAGAGAGAGAGAGAGAGAGAGAGAGGGGGGGGGGGGGTAGGGTCACACCTTGCTGTGAACAGGATTTTGAGTCCTGAAAAGAAAGACAGGCAGGTGCCTCTCCGTATGTTCCTCTTGTCTCTCGCGTTGCACTTGTTTCTAGCACACGACGAGGTGTGAAGACTTGTTTCGCCCTCACCTAACCTGCCTGACGCCTGGCGTGGCAAATCTACCTGCCTGCCCTTCAGTGTGGGAAAACCGAGAGACACAAAATCCCCTCGCATCTCCTGCCGTGTCCTTGCTTTGTGTGAGCGTTTCCTGGCAGTCTGATACTTTTACATGTCCTGGGCTTAGTCACTGTGGTAGTTCCCATCCAGGGCGATCTGTGCTGCGTGTCCTCGTGTGCGCAGCCACGGTGGGGGCTACTCTTTGATCTAGGCCTGCTCGTAGCAATCAGCCCTGGTGTGCTGCTGGCAGTCAGTGTGGACGCCGAGGATCAGGGCGAAACCTGTGAGCGATGTATGTCTTGATCGGAGAGAAGGTGGGGTAAACACTGACCTTTGCATGGTAAAGGTCAGGATGAATCCTGTCTATACTCATCCCCCCCCCCCCCACCCCCAATCCCTCAATCCCCATCCCTACCCCCACCCCCATCATACATACACCCCCGTACCCGACATTTTCTTCTAGTCACAATTTCTTATTGGGTTGATTTTGTGATCATTGGCTTTGTGTGAACGCTGTACTGGGAGCTGCGGAATAATTGCGACTTGGTTGGAACATTGAATCGAAGAGCATGTTTTTCTGAAGACGCGTAGCCCACCCCGAGGCAGCGATTACTGCGCCTACCTGTATTTCTATAGCTCCCACCAAGAGTCGATGCTTTTCTGTCTAGTCTAGCCTAC
>JAWQFJ010019240.1:60000-77500 GCA_034096865.1 Theodoxus fluviatilis | reverse complement strand
TCCACAGAACAATGTTGGTTACGAGTATAATGATGTTATCCAATCCTACAAGGAAAGGGTTGTTGACAAATATGTTGACAGAGAAGTATAAGAATAAATAGAATCTATATTTTTGTCTCGGGATGTGTTAGGAAGAGGGAAATGTTGATGTGTGCTCTCTCTCTCTCTCTCTCTCTCTCTCTCTCTCTCTCTCTCTCTCTCTCTCTCTCTCTCTCTCTCTCTCAGCCTCGACTGTTCAACATCTCTCCCCCCCCAAACCCCCGTCCTCGTTGCCGGAGGGCCTCAGCATTTGTGCTCCCACGACGATCTAAAAACTAGCTTAAGTCGATAAAGCTGTCAAAAAGTGTATGCATGCATGCACATAAGATTCGTTCAGGAAGCAGTATCCAAAATCAGTTCCTCGGGAGAAATACCGCTGTGTGTATGTGTGTGCGATCTCTGTACACGGAAGAATGCGTGATGGATGATGAACGATGTAATCTTAATACCTAGAGTCCTAGTACATGCTTTAAAGTAAGTAGATGTGTCGAAATAATCCAGCTCTCAAGATCATTGGAAGAAACTTGTTTAGAAAAATAGCCTAAGCTTGTCACTGCTCTGAAGAGACACAGCCAGGTGAAGCAGTACGCCAGGAAGATCTCCATTCAAACACAAACAATACGTGTACCTACACGAACAATGTTTTCACCAGCTGGCTGGTTGCCCTTCGGGACAGTGGCAGCTGGAAGTCTGGCAGAGAGAGGTATTGGTCTTGTGCTGTCAGACTCAATGCGTGCCTGCGTGACCTTGTGTCATGCATTATTCAGCACGCGTCTTGTCGTTGTCATGGACACTTCACTCTGGAGGAAGACACTGCTCTAAGGAGAGACATCAAGTGTGCCTCCTCTCGGATTGGACAGAGTTTACGTGCACTTACGTTCTTTGTTACATTTTGCCCCACGGACAATGCGCCATATTACGTATGTACCGCTTTCTTCGTACTACTCATTGTGGTCTCTCGATCGCTCTCAGTTGTTCACTTTGTATTCTTGTCACTTTGTTCGTCCCTTCCCGCCGCATCTCACTATGGGAGATGTTGTCTTGACATATTTTGAACGTAGAATCCGTGGAATAAGACAGTAAAGTTCTGAGTTGCAGAGGGAGAAGTTGCAGATGAAGTAAAACGGATGAATCATCAGATTTCACTCAATACAGTGACTCCATGTGCAAATAGAGGACTAACCCACAGCACAACCCAGGGTCAAAAGCTCTGACGTCCCGTAATGCCTACATGAACCATTGGCTACGCTTCAATCTTTGACCATGAAAAGTGAATTATATACCTCAGACCATATCGGAAGTGCCATTTCTCCTATGATTCTCTGCATTCAAGCTGAGAAGGATAAATGCTTCGCTTTCCCCACACGACTCTGTCTGTCAGCAATAGGTCGTCGAAATGGTCAACGTATAGAGGCTTTACGCTTGATTTGACCAAAGGGAGTTCTACAGTCCACCCGCTTGCCGCTACCATAGCGTGACCTTATCAATTATGGGGACAAAGCGACTGGCAGATCAGGTACGGCTTGCTGGAATTGGAGCGACCCTCAGAGGTACCCATTTAGAGCTAAATAGATCTCTGCTTGAACATTAGTGGACAGCCTAATCTGTTGATCTCCTACCCCATCCTCCTCATCGCGTGTTGCCCTATTCAGAGCAGGCCTGGCTGCTGACACGAAGGTCGCGTGACCTCTTAAAGGGGCTGCCCCGTCATCGAAGCCTTCAGCAAGAATAGAACGACTCCCATGCACCCAGTCAAAGATTATAGGTTACATCTTTGACCCAGTGGAAGCCGCTCGTTATCATTTATGGAGTTATTGGTGGTTCTGGATTCAGATACTCCATGGATCCAAATGCGATTGTGCGTGTCATTTATTTTTGTGCTTGATCGTTATAGGTTCTAAAATAATAATAAGAAACTATTGTTGCAGTCATCGATCTTCGGGTATTAAGGGTGCTATTGATTTAGTTTCCACTATGAATCGTAATTAAAGCATAGCGAAACTTGATGGATCATAATGTCGTTTGGGTTACCGGGTGGAAGTTATATAAGTGCCCTGCATGAAAGATTTACACAGTGCTATGCCAGATGTGTCCCCATTCTGTGACATCAATTTCGTTCCGGGCCTGGCATTTGCACCATCCAGTCGCTGACCATACGACCACCACCAGCCCACTCGCTTCGAAATAGTAGCTCTGATTGTTCTCCTCAATATTCATGTACAGAGACATCACGCTGACTGTGCAGTTTAAATCCCAAGCACGTCACAGAGCCTTTGATTTTTAAGACCACTGTGTCTAGTCAGAGGTCGCCCTGCCCTCCGCTGCCAGAATCTATCGACCGGCCCCTGGCCTTTCCTGACCGCTGGTCTGCTTGTCTGGCGAGGCGGAGCTGCCTCGTGCACCTGTGGGGTCCTCACCTGTCTGATCAATAGAGAGCCCTACCTGATGGGGCTTTGTTCTTCCCGCCCTGGGTCGCTAAGCTCATTACGTCCCGATTAGCCTGCCTTTGTTGTGTCGTCATTGGAGACAGGCGCGGGTATCTGGTCGATGTCTGGCAGCGTCTGGCTTTCTTTTGGGACACTTGTTGTGTGTCTAAACACCCCCCACCTCCCTCTCTCTCTCTCTCTCTCTCTCTCTCTCTCTCTCTCTCTCTCTCTCTCTCTCTCTCTCTCTCTCTCTCTCTCTAATTGGTAGAGAGGTACAAACAGTCTTCAATAAGAGTAATCGCTACACACACACTCTCTCTCTCTCTCTCTCTCTCTCTCTCTCTCTCTCTCTCTCTCTCTCTCTCTCTGTGTGTGTATCGAACAACACTGCGTGCCCTTGCGAATGGACCCCATCTGAACTATTTCTGGGAAGACTTGTTGGACATAATGTGCAAAGCGGGCCTAGATCATTTAGATGATCCCGATATTAACACTAAATTGGATATGTTCAACAAGCACATGTTTAACAAGCACATGACATCCAAGGCCCTCTCCCCTCAGCCCTACTCGGAGCAAGTGGCACCCAGAGACTCATCCCCTCAATGTTCCTCTGATAGTGTCACCGAGATCACCATCCCCTCAGTGTTGCACAATAAAAACGAAAACTGACGGTACTTCTGAGGAAAGTAAAATTGAAATTTCTTACGTACCTGACGCAAATATGAATGCGTCATCTCCTTCAAGATCGGCAATCGGAAAGATACAATGTCATGGATGCCATGAACTGCTGCAACATCACTTATGTTACAACTGTGTGCTCGGACTGTTGAATGATCACAAAGCACAGATTGTCAATAAGGAGAAAATAAATCATCAGACCATCCAGAGTGGTATGGAAATGCTCAAGGCTGAAAATGAAAAGCTTTCCCGGTTGGTTGACACCTTAACATCAATACTAGAAAAAAATGGAAAAGAAGCAAGGGGAAAAATGAAGGAAGAAAATAAAAGCAAAGGGGAATTGGCTGTTTCAGTTGACAACCACTCTGGGAATACATTTGCAGTTTCTTCTCTGGATCATACCACTGCAAATTATCAAACAACCAATGTACATACATGTGCCTGCATCGTCAAGTGCTCAATTTAAAGAGTCCTGCAGCAGAAATGATCTCTCCCAGAACTGTTCCTGGATGAAAGACGTTCCTGGTGCTCTTCGAATCATATGGTCATTAATCCTTCCAAAACGAAATATATGGTGATACCTACGAGACAAAAACATCAAATATGTCCTTTATCTTTTCCTCGTGTTCTTGATTCTTTGAGAATGGAAAAAATTGTTGAGCAAAAAGTTCTTGGTCAAGGAGTACTCCTTGTTCTTGGTGTAATAATTGATGATCCATTTAGGATGGCAATCACACATTGATTATATTTGCAAAAACATTTCAATTAATCTATTTCTTCTCTCCAAATTAAGACATATTGTTGACGTTCAAACTTGAAAAATCTTCTTCCATGCTCATATCTTATCTCACGTTAATTATACGTCAACAATTTGGGATGGCTGTAGTGAAGCTAACTTGAAAAGGCTGAAGTCATTGTATCGAAGAGCCTCTAAGCTTATGATAACAGATAGTTCACTATCTACAAATGACAAAATGAAAGAACTTAACATATTGCCTTTTCATAAGCATTTACAATTCAATAAATGTGTCTTCATGAAAAGAATTAATGATTGTGATGTGCCTGATTATTATTCCAACATTCAAATAAATATTGTGAACATAACTTTTTAATACCACAACTTAGGATTGATTTGTTTAGACATAGTCTATCTTATTCAGGGGCTACTGTGTGGAACACACTATCCAATTCTCTAAAAATTGCGAAATCTTTAGAGAAATTTAATTTGAAACTACATACTTTTTTATGCAGTCATCCTAGATACTTTCATCTTATTCTAAATTCACTTTGTGACTATTTTCAACGTGGTATTTCGTTACCATGAATTGATTGTAACCTGTGTTATTGTGTGAATTTTGTGTGGGATAGAGGGTGGGTGGGTGGGTGGGTGGGGGTTGGGATTGGATTTGTTTGTTTGTTTTCTTGTTTTAATAAGGGCTGGATGTAAGATAGGCAATTATGCCTAATTCATGTATTTCCATTGAAAACTAAAGTTTAATCAATCAATCAATCTCTCTCGTTCGTGATAGTGGTTCATGTTGCCTCTCATGCAGTGCGTGTTTTGTTCAAGAACGGACGAAAACGTCCTAAACTAAAAGTCAAATGTGTAGAGGCCTCTCTTTCAGAGTGATTGGAATGTGGAGAAAAACAAGTCGATACTCGCGTGCACTCTCCGTGATGCCAAGTTCTGCACGTCAGTAATGATCTAGTGTCACGTGATATCTCGAGCTTAACCTCGAAGTATCTTGATATGAGGAGAAGGTAGTGTTTTTCCCTGTTAAAACAACTGTATCCCTGGGTGCCCGTGTTTGCCTGCTGTGAGACTCGCGGTCCAGGTAACTGGGCCGTGTGAGGTCCGAGGTGGAGGCGACTTTTCTCTGACTGGCTGCTCCGTTGACCCCGGCCTCTGTGTGTTGACTCAATCTGTGCAACGCCTCACGCTACGTCGATCTGCCAAGGCGCCTTGCTCTGGGACTCGTTCCCCCCTCGTCCCTGGCATTCCTCTCTCGCTTTGGGGGTGAGGTGCGGGGACGCAACCTCTGCTAGGACAGGGGGGTAGGTGGGTTTGGGGTTAAAGGTCTGAGAGGGTGGGTGGAGACTGCTTTTGTGTCGCTAGATTACGGCGAGTTACGCACACCCATATCCAGGTAGACTCTCACCACACCAACCCCACCCCACCCCTACCCCCATCTGTTTCTCCGCAGTTCTCGTTCCCACCCACCCGGCCCTCTCCTACACTGCTCCCTGTGCTCTCTGTCTCTCCTTTCCTCCAGGAGTGGCCGTGTTTGAGTAGGCATGCCACAGCCAGGGTTATTTTTGTCCCTTGAAGGTGGTCCTCTGGAGCCAGGACACGCTCTCACTATGTGCCAGAAGAACCTCTCTCGCCTGGAATGCAGAAAGTTGGAACTTGACGTGGCTCAGCGGTCACTCGCCGTGCTGTTTGCAATCCAAGCCTTTCACTTTACTACATACACACACACGCGCGCGCGCGCACGCACGCATCCACGCACACACACACACACACACACACACACACACACACACACACACACACACACACACACACACACACGTATACACTCATGCACACATTAACTCTTCTCTTACACTGTTGCGTCCTCGAATCTCGTGTGAGTGAGTGTGTCTCTCTCTCCTTCCTTGTTTGCTTCTTTCCCACCCTCCCTCCCTCTCTCCTCTGAGACCGGGCAAGAGGCTATCTGCTTCATGCCTTCTGCCTTCATTAATGAGATATCAGTCCTTGAATGATAGGCATTAATCGCCCCAGATCTGACCACTCGAACATTCCTTTGTGGACCCAATTAGGTTGGCTGGCCCTGGGCACGTGGGCGAGCCGTGAGTGATAAGAACCTCCACTATCCGTCTCTGAGACTGAGAAGTTGTTATTGACAGGCTTCAGGTAAGCCTTGTGAACTGGACCAAGGTAAGATGTCCAAGTAGGTCGCTGTCGCAGGCGCAATCTTCCTCAAGAAAAGAGAACCTTTATGGCCGGAAGCTGTTACCCGTAAGACGCGTGGCTGTACACTGTGGAGCTGTTGATCTGTTGATAAAGTTTAAGGCGACCAGGGGAGCTCATGGCTGTCCTTGTGCATACGTGTAGATGGGACCAAAGTGATCAGACAACATGCAGAGTCATTTCCCCTTCTTTGTTTACGCACCCATAACGATCCCTGTCTATTTTTCCTAGATATTTCCAATCTAGTTTGTCATTTAAAATCTGCGTTGGATTCAGTTGGAGTCATTTAGCCTTATCGAGTTCTATCTTATGAGTCCTTCTAGGTTCAGGATTTTATTTGACTGACAGACTCGTTAAAGTGCACATCAAATGACGGGCAGGACATAGGGATCGGGATCACTGTCTTCAGCTTGTTTACGTGCACGGCGGTTGCATCATTACTGTAGCATGGAGCATCTGGATGTCTGACTTGATCGACACAACAAGAATGTTGGGCCCTCAGTCTCGTGATACGCCGTGTCCCGAGATGAGAGGGCAGCACGAAAGACGCTCGAGAGATGTGAGACAGCTCCAGTCCTGGAAGCGGGCTTGGCCGTGTCTGGAGACGATTCAATATTGACAGGGACGCTTCATTTAGCCTCGGATCCCCTCTAGCCGCGAGCCTGCCTCTGTTGGCCTAGCAAGGCAAGGTCGTGCAGTCTATCCTGCTTCTTCCTGTCGTCTCCACAGCCCCGCAGCCCGGCAAACTTGACTAGGGTTTGGCAGAACGGGGTCTTAGTGCACTTTAAGGGACTCCCCACTTTCAATTGTGAAGTACCACTGTACTTTGGTCTCAGTGTGCCATAGTCAGTGTGCTGGAAAGTCTGCCTAGCAACCATGTTGTGGAAGCAAGCATTGTGCCATCTGTGCCTCAGAAATCATCCCCTCCCCTCTTTGCAATTGTTGGTTGTAGCCAGCTAGGTGATGTGTACGTACTGAAACGCAGGCTTCGTGATAGTGCATATTTTTATTTGTAAACAGATCTTGCCTTATGCCCTATGATCATGATGTGCTATTTTGTAGTTTTGGTTTGGTGTGTGTGTGTGTGTGTGTGTGTGTGTGTGTGTGTGTGTGTGTGTGTGTGTGTGTGTGTGTGTGTGTGTGTGTGTGTGTGTGTGTGTGTGTGTGTGTGTGTTTCTGCGCTAGATATCATTTCATCCTTTCATTATAGTTTATAACTTCCCAGTACAATCGTGTATCGAGCGCTTTGGCTCCTGCAGATGATTTCCCGAAATTAAATGTGGAGGTGTTCAGCCTTGGCATTTCTTAATGCTTCGAGTCTATGCTACCGCTGCTCTTGCTCCTTCTCATCCTCTTCCCAGCAGCTTTTTGTGGACTTTTCTTCTGAAGTGCTGTTGGAGAACGAGGGAGAGTGGCACGCGGACTCGTTCAGCCAAGCGTGCCTACTCTGATCGAAACGTCATTAATCCCTGGCCTACTTGACGGCCCGAAGAAATCAGTTCCGCGTTCATGGGCCACTGCTCATGGGAGAGATTG
The DNA here is from genome assembly GCA_034096865.1 of Theodoxus fluviatilis. NCBI lineage: Eukaryota > Metazoa > Mollusca > Gastropoda > Cycloneritida > Neritidae > Theodoxus > Theodoxus fluviatilis. The sequence continues at coordinate 69,847 of JAWQFJ010019240.1, read as the reverse complement.
GAGGACTGACATACTTTGAAAGAGTGGGAACGATTGAAAGACCAGCATTCAAAGTCTGGGAGGATCCGAAAGGGCGAGATGTGATGACTGAAAAAGAGAGCCACTTCTTTGTGTGTGTATGTGTGTGCCTTCCCTGTAGCTAGGGCCACACGTGAGCTGCCGAAGGTCGGAAGGTCGCCGTGGGAAAGGGATAGAGCAATGAGGCAAGCCTGGATGCTTGCTCTGCGTTGATTTCACATAAGGAAATAATCATGTATACTACTGCCTCACGGGTCTGACGTGCACACTACTTGACTGCCTTGCAGTCTTTAGCCCCTGTTTGTCAATAGCATTCTTTCAGGGCAGTGTCGAGCTACCCTGGACATCTCATTAGACTAGGTCAGTTCCCCTGTGCCTGTGTACATGGTGCAGCTTTAGATTGATAACTGAGGGGACAGCAGTGCGCTCTCATAATTATAGCCGTGTACCCTGAAATGCAAGCTTGAATGGTCTCACACTATGTTCTCTGATGCTGCAAGCAAATTGTCTTGCTTTCTGAGGTTTTATGAAGTGAAAGAATGTAGGTGAATGGAGAGAGGTTTTCTTTGCCTTCTATGGTTTTGTGAAGTAGAAGCTGTAGAGTGAATGGAGAGAGGTGACATTTTCTCACCCAGTCACCCATTGAGTGACCTCTCCCAGCTGCCTATCTGGTGTTCTTAACTCCTTCTGCATACGACATCCAACCTTTCTACCGCAATTCTTCCATTACTTTAAATTTCTTCCTCTGCTTCCTTCACTCACTCCCTCTGCCTGAACCCCTCTTCCAATTTAATGTCTTCTTCTCTTCCCTCATTATGTTTCTCTCTTCTTCCCTTCCCTTGTCATTCATTACTTCTCTCATTCCTTTCCTCTCCTCTCCCCCCTGCTGCTTTTTATCTATCCAGTCGAGTTCCTCCTTTCCATATCCCTTCACACTTCCCATATGTCATCAGTTTTCCTCCTGCTTATCCAACCTGTGCTTTTTCTTTATTTGTCTGTGCTTTTTCATTTGTTTTCCCCTGATTGTTCCTCTAGTGGGTTAGGGTAAGAATTGGCCCACGGCACGTTAAGATGCAAATAACTAGGGATATCATGACTTGACTTGCTCCTATTCTAACTAGTTCTAATGTTTTTAGTGATATTGGCCTTTAGTATCCCACAGAGGCTGAAAGGCCTTAAAGCTTCATCCACCCCCCAGAATTCTACTGACCTTGTCTTTTGCCCCCAAACTAGGAGTTTAATTTACCCCCCTTCACTTTCTTGCCATATGCCCCAACTTTCTTTATTCTTCCACATACTTTTCCACTTCTGCTTTCTTTACTCTTTATCTACTCTTTCAATTGTTTCTCCATGCCCATTGCCCCTAAAACTATGATGAATTTTCCCCCTTAACGCTCTTGCCACGTGCCTCTGGAAGTAAACTATTCATTGAAGGAATGTGGAGCCAAGCTTGTTGTTTCCGTTCTTCTCTTCATGAACTCCATATAGTCTGCTTGCTCTGGGCAAGCTGGCAGCCTGTCTTCTAGGACACTTTTAAAGTTCTGAACATCTCAGTGCTCAGTATAATTGCCTTGTTCTTGTGAGTATGGTCTGAGGAGAAAATGACATGATTTTAGGCTGGTGAAAATGTGTTTGTAAACTATGTGGTTATAGGTATGAGCATGGCATGCAATTTAAGCATTCAGTGTTAGAACACATGTGAGTGATGCATAGAGATGTGTATGTTTGTGTGAAATGGGTCCACATTAATCCAACACACACTAATCTATGGAAGAGTTAGACAGCAAGCAAGTTTTGTTTCCAAGTTAGAATGATGCAAATGGGTAAGTGTAAATATTCTGCATAGCAGTGCATGCAAGAATGCCAGTTTAGGATTTTAACATTCAAACAAGTCGGTCTGCCTAATGTTAAGGAAAGAAAGGGTTCGCAACCATCACAGCAACTGGAGAACTCAATATCTAGAGACAGTATAGAGGCAGTGTGTGGACCATGAGCACAGGTGGCTTTGTCAGGTGTACATTACTCAGTGCATGGGCCACAGCTGCAGTCACTCCAAACACTGAACCAGCATTGGAAGGATGTGCTTGTCATTTGTACGAAGAGTAATGCCATGGAACAGACACAGAGCTTGATCCAGTTGCAGCGAAGTCGCATCCGCATTGATCAAAACTTGGTCAGGAAGTGACAGCGCTCAAAGATCCTGTAATTCCCTCTTCACAGCTAGTTTCAAAATTATTTGTTTTTTTATGGGAAGCCCTGGATGCATTAGAATGGTTTGCATTGAGGAAGCTGTTTGCTTACAAGCAATGTCTCTTTCTGTGGTTGCAGCTACCAGATGGCACCAGTGACGTGTCTCTTGAGGAGCTACAGTCCCTGGCTCTGAGGCAGCAGCAGCAGGTGGCAAACCAGGAGCGGTCTCTGGTTGCCAAGCAACAACGACTCAGGTACCTCCAGGAGCAGGAGGCACAGCAGGAGGCCCAGAGCAGTGAGCAGGAGGAGTTACTTCGACTTCGCAACAGATACAAAGCCCAAGAGATGAAGCTCAAACACCTGAGGTTGCAGCAGTGCCAGTTGTCGGAGCATGACAACGTGATTAAAGACCTCGGTAAGTAGCAGTGGGTTGACTCTGCAAGAGTGATGGCTGGATCATGCACACACTTGGGAAATAAGAGGTTGCCATCTCTGTAATGTTAAAGATCACCAGAGTGTCTGAAATTACCCGACAGAAAAAACTTATCCTTGTGGGCCCATATCCAGAACGGCAAGTTATTTTAACCCCGATTTATATCTCAACTCAGATGATTCCAACTGCCTGTTTCGCTCTCCCTTGGCTGGAAACCAGTATATATAGCAAAGCGCAACCTAGGATCCTCTGATGAGCATACCTTATCTAACCGATCAAGATAACCCGGGGTTAGGGAATAAATCGAGTGTTAAAAAGATAAATCGCCGTTCTGGATACAGGCTCTGGACTATAGCAGTAGTCTTTGGGCTTCAGCAACTACTGGACAAATACAGAGACTGCAACGTCTCCAGAATTCAGCTGCAAAAGCAGTGAAGCCACCACCAAGATGGGCTTAAATGACTCCAGTCCTCTTCATTTGCTTAAGTTTACCTGCACATGGAATTTAAGACTCTTTCCATGATTTTCTGCTGTGACCGGTCTTTTGTGTAGTGGGACTGAAACTACATGTATGGAATTGGCTTCCTGAGTCTCTGAAATTATCTCCATGTTTGGCCTCTGTCAAAGCTGGGCTCAAAAACTCATATTTTCCTTCTCTGCGATGTTACACCATGAGTGTGTTCTTGTAATGTCATACATGGCACCACAAAAATGATAATACATACATACATGCATGATTTGATAGAGAATTGTTATGGAACAACTTTATCTCTCACGATGAATTTGTGTGTCATTTTAGATTAGGAATAATGCCTTCAAGAATTGTAAAATGCTTCATGCAGAAAATTTTCATTCTTGCCTTACATTTGAATGGTCACTGCTGTCATGATCTGAGGCACTGGGACATAGATTAGGGGAAAATGGATATGAACAAATAAGATCAAACCAACAAGTTCATTGAATACTGAGTTGAACAACCATTTGAACCCTTAATCTGTTTCATGTGATTGTAAAATTTCTCAAAATTGCCCTTTGTCTGAATTACCACTGTTGTCGTGATTCTAAGCACTGGAAAATAGACAAATGTAAAATTAATATAAAGAAATAAGATGCGAGTGACAAAATCATTGAAATATGATTTGTTCAACAACTCTTGGAATATAGAAATGTGTGTTTGATTTTTACCTTGCTGTGGACTGCAGGTATGCTGAGTCCCACATGATCGATGTTTGAATTTGTTTTTCTCTTGTATTTTCAGCATCCGAGTTGAACACAGTGAAGAGAATGTTCAACGAGAAGGAGAAAGAGCTGGCCATGGCTGTGGCTAAGGTAGAAAAACTGACACAGGAGCTGGAAACCCTGCGTCAGTCACAGCTGCTGGACGACAACAACCTTAGCGCCACATCTGTGGAGTTCAAGAAGGTCCACAGAGAATGTCTTGTGAGTAGTGCCTTGATTTTAACTTATGAGAGTAATGTTGCAGTGGTTTTGTTATTGTTGTTACTTTCTTTTTTCATCATTTTTCATGTGGTAATATTGTGAGACTCACTGTAATACGTGGACTGCAGGTGATGTGTAATATTGTGAACGAGGAGTTAAATGAGGAGTTGAGACAAATTAAAAAATAATATATCTTTCTGTCCAACAGTTGTGTGTATGCATGTGTGTGTGTGTGTGTGTGTGTGTGTGTGTGTGTGTGTGTGTGTGTGTGTGTGTGCGCGCGCGCGCGTGTATGAGTATTTGTTTGTGTGTGTATTTGTTTGTGTGTGTGTGCAGCCAGGCATCAGAGTGTCCATGAAAGTGGTAGCCCCATCAATGGTCTTATCCTTTGAACTTAAATCCTTCAGATGTCTGATGTAAGCAACTTTGCTTTGAGCTCCCAAAACATGGGAAGTGATACTGATATGTGTTATTAGCTTCTTAGAAAATGATGGACTTATTTTGTACTATGGATAGATCTGTAGAGGTAGTGGTGGATTCAGTTATTTAACAGAGGACATTAATCAACGACATGATGCTGAAATAATTATATGCCACTCAATCATTCAAATAATATGCAGTTGTGTTAGAAGATATGAATTAAACTCATAATTTAGTCAAACCCATCAACTGCCTTTTCTTGAACATTGCAGCAACAGAGGCAGATGACTGAGCAAAGGAGACGTGAAATTGATGCTCATCTGGTGGAACAGCAGGAAAAGTTGCGTTTTTATAAGGAACAAATGAACTGCATCACCCGCAACGTTGCAGAGATTCGCCAGGAGGTGAAGAAGTTAAAACAACCAAAGGTGCCCAGCCAGGCCCCTAGAAACCTCAATGATGTGCACCAAACCATGGGTCCAACAGAGGTCATCATGGGACACATGGCCAAAGACAATGCCACTGTCTCCAAGGATGACAAGTTTTCTGTCACAGGATTCAACAAGCCTGACCGCAAGTTTCAATCTCTTTACCCCTCGGGTACTACAGAGGTCACTCTGGAACACATCAGCCAACCTTCTGTGCCCAAAGACAATAACTCTGTCTCCAAGGATGACATATTTTCTGCCACAGGATTCAACAAGCAGGATCCCAAGTATCAGTCTCTTCCCTCCAAGGCCCAGTTTATCTCAGGAGAGAAGGTCCCAGGAGACCAGCCTCATGTAGACCCTGGCCTCACCAATGTGAAGACTGTTTCCAGCAGTGATGGTCCACCAGCATTGAGGCCAGTGGCCAAGCCTGTTCCTTTTAAGGACAGTTTGATCCCCAACACAGGCTTCAGCAAGCAGGACCCCAAGTATCAGTCACTTCCTAACAAGGGGCATGAAAACCTTGAGAAAGTTCCCTACAACCCTGTCCCGGTGGTGACCACAACAGGAGCCAAACCTGTTCCTCAAGTTCCTGTGCAGCAAAGCATGCCGGCATCAACCTTGACCCCAGGACAACCTGGCTGGGTCAAGGCTGCTGCTCTGAGGTCAGGAGGGGTCAGCAATGTCTCCAACATGACACCTCGGCCATTTGGCACCACCTATGCAACTTCAGGCAACCGTGGTCCCAGTGCAGTGCAGACACCAATGATTAACATCAGTGAGGAGGAGAGGCAGATGGGCAGTGGCCAGAGCTCTCCTGCCTCCAGTGACAGCTCACAGGCTTCTCAGGGCAGGAGCAGTAGGTCCCTACCTCCTGCCCTCACTCCACGAATGGGGGATACAGTCACTCTAGTGCAAGAGTCAAAGGCAAATGGTTTCCCTTTTGTGAATAAAACTGGAGATGTTGGTAGAATGGGATCTGATGATGGTCGAGGGACCAATCACCTCAAGCCTGGGAATGGTGTCACTCCTTCAGCAGTGGACCTTGGGAAAAATCTTGATGGCCAAGTGGCAACTTCCCCAGTGGGCCAAGACAATGTTGATGGCAAAGTGGAGTCTCCTAAGCAGGATCTTAGATCGCCCATAGCAACCTCCACCCCCATCACCCCAGGCACTGGAGGGATCTTGGGGTCTAACTTCCTCTCAGCAGGGACCAGACCTTTGCCAACAATCCGCTATGCCCCCAAGAGTGTCATTGCCAGCACTTACATGGGTGGCATGAACCGAGTGCAGCCTGTTCCTCAGCTGGAGGCCAAAGGTCCAGACGATTCAGGATCTTCTGGGGCTGGTCCATCCAGCAGCACAGAGCCATTTAGCCCTTTGAGAAAGTTTAGAGGCAATTTTGACCTGGTGAATATGAATACTGGTGGCCCCAGTGATGGTGCTTCTGGTGGGAAGAGCCAGCCGGATTCACTTGGCTCCAGAGATAACACAGAGGACAATACTTCTCTGGAAGAGAAGACTGCCTTCACGCAGGGAAGTGTGGACAAACTTGATGGGCATCCCTCTTATCGGCGCCTTGTGCAAGCACCACTACTTCATCCAAGCATCACCTCAGACAAGGTCAGTTACAAGCAGAACACTCCCAAGCACATCAGGCGCCGACACTCTGAGAGTGAGGAAGATCTGGGCGGGTTCTTGCAGCGGCGCCACAATTCCCAGGGCGAGGAGGATCTGGCCAAGTTTGTGCATGGGGCCCACCAGCTTTCGGGGTCAGGAGAAGATAACCCCCAGGTGTCTTCATCTGAGATGCCATCTGTAGACCCTCCTGCCCCCTCCACCTCTACCCACGGCCACACCCCTCTCTCTGCCCCCAAGAGTCCCCCTGGGGCTAGCTCAAGTCCTGGGGAAACTCCAGGAACAAAGAAGAAGTCCATCTTGAAGGGGAAGAATTCTGTCAAGAACCCAAATCGAATGAGGTTTGACCCCCTGACACTGCTGCTGGACGCCTCACTGGAGGGAGAGCTGGATCTGGTCATGCACTATGCTAAAGAGGTGAGTCTTCCTTGTGCCAGGTGTGCAGAAGTGTTTCAAATGCACAGATAGGAATAGAACAACTTGTCTTCTACAATGTGAATAATGGAATAATCTGAGTACAATGAGGCCCTCTGCACCAGAATGTACATTATTTTATCTATTGTTTTTTATTTGCTTTCTTTCTTTCTCTCTCTCTCTGTCAGCCCTGTGTGTGTGTGTGTGTGTGTGTGTGTGTGTGTATGCATGCATGCATGTGTGTGTTTGTGCATGCATGCATGTGTGTGTGTGTGCATGCATGCATGTGAGTGTGTGTGCATGTTTGTGTGTGTGTGTGTGTGTGCATGTGTGTGTGTGCATGTGTGTGTGTGTGTGTGTGTGTGTGTGTGTGTGTGTGTCTTTCCCTCTCTCTTTCTCTACTCTCTCTCTTTGCTCTCTCTTTTCCTGCTCTCTCTCTCTTCCTGCTCTCTTGCTCTCTCTCTCTCTCTCTCTCTCTCTCTCTCTCTCTCTCTCTCTCTCTCTCTCTCTCTCTCTCTCTCTCTCTCTCTCTTCTCCTGCTCTCTCTTCCTCTCTCTCTCTCTCTCTCCTCCTCTCTCCTTCTCTCTCTCTCTCTCTCTCTCTCTCTCTCTCTCTCTCTCTCTTCCTGCTCTCTCTCTCTCTCTCTCTCTCTCTCTCTCTCTCTCTCTCTCTCTCTCTCTCTCTCTCTCTCTCTCTCTCTCTCTCTCTCTCTCTCTCTCTCTCAAGCAGGGTGCAAGAAAGCAGCCGTTACTCTTTCTATAGACTGTTTAAGACGAATCGAGTGCTCGAACCATATTTATATGCAGTTGATAAACGATTCTTCAGAGACCACTTGGTGAGATTCAGACTAGGAATTAGTGAATTGTTTGTACATAAGAACAGATCTACAAACCACAAAATCATTCAACTGTCTGTCCAATATGTATGGAGGAAGAAGAGGATGAACTGCATTTTCTGTTGTGTTGCCAGGCCCTTTCTGTTTTAAGACAAAGATATATAATCATAATAATGCCATATTTACAATCTGATGTCCATGAAACTATCAAATATCTGTTCGCATCTTATGAATTCTGACAGTTTGAAATGTTTCAAAATTTTTACATTATTCCTTTAAGATAAGAACAGAAGCATTGGATTTTTCTGAGATGAATCAGCTCGTGTTCAGCAATTACTTAATGTATTATTCCCAATGAAACCAATCGCTCCACTCACCGACATTTGTGTTTACAACATGTATTGACTGTTGGGCATTGTGGTGCTGTTAAAACTGTTGTAGTGTTGATAATGTACACCTTGCAATGGGCCGAAGGCTCCAGCAATAAAGTTTTCGTTCTCTCTCTCTCTCTCTCTCTCTCTCTCTCTCTCTCTCTCTCTCTCTCTCTCTCTCTCTCTCTCTCTCTCAGAGCTCTTCAGATCTCATTCAAAGTTTTATCAGATTATGTACAATTCTGTTGTTGCTAGAAATAGTTGGGGTTCAAATATCAAATATTGTTGTTTAAGTATAACCTTGAGAGGGAGTGAATTAGCCTAAATATTCATAAAGAGAAAGAGTTTCTTAGAAAAATATAAAGAAGAATGATCCTAGAATATGATAATGAATGTAGACGTGAAGTACAAGAACGCAGTTGTTACTCTTTCTAAAGATTGCTTAAAACTTATGGAGTGCCAGAACCATATTTCTATGCAGTCAATAAAAGGATCTTCAGAGACTGCTTGATACGATTCAGGCAAGGGATTGGTGATTTATTTGTATGTAAGCACAGATATAACCTACAGAATGATTCAAATGTTTGTCCAATATATATTATATAGGGAGGAAGAAGAAGATTCATTTCTTGTTGAGCTGCCCAGCGCATTCTAATATAAGATAGAGATTCATAATGCCATACTTACAACCTAATGTCCTTGAAATGTATGTTGTGGTGCTATTGCAATTTTGGAATGATTTTCACTTTGAAATGGGCCAGAAACCCAAGCAACACTTTTTTTTTCCTGTTCTCTCTCCGATACAAAACGGAAATACCAATTTTGATGTGCAGGTTCAAGAGAACTTTCAAGTTGACTTCAAACAGAATGATAAAATGTGTGGAAACATGGTGTGGTTTTGTCAATCAGTGAATGCTTATGTAGCCAGGAGAAGTAGAAACGCATAACTTCAAGCTTCTTATAGATCTAGTTTTGTGCTGACTTCAGTCCCATGCATAATTTAAAATTCTTGAAATAGTCGTAAAGCATTTTGTTCACTGTTAATGTTCAGGTGGAGAATGTCAGTGCCTCCAATGATGAGGGCATCACAGCTCTCCACAATGCCATCTGTGCCAATAACTACGAAGTTGTCAAGTTCCTGGTGGAATTTGGAGCTGACGTCAACTCTCCAGACACTGATGGCTGGTAGGTTGTAGCTCATCTAGCTTTATGTCAACAGGGCAAACTGTTTGTAAGGAAGAAATATTTGCAGTGTGTGCCTGGCTGAATTCAAAATTAATGAACATTTTGCCAAATTCAAGTGTATTGCTAGCTTTTGGAATTTGAAATGATGGGCTCATTGCCAATTGTCTTGTGTGTTTATTGTTACTAAGTGAGTGATATGTAGAATATGCAAGAGTAAGTGATAACTAATTTTCATTTTGTAAATGTATGGACCAGCCTCATAGCTTTGAATTGAATAAATGTTTCATTGACTTGTTGCATGAGAGTGACAAGGTTTGAGGACAAAAAACTGAGGGGATTTTGTATGAGGAAATTACAAGATAGATCGTGTGCCTGAGAAGATTGTTTGAGAGGAGAAGGTGAGCTGGAATGTGAGCTTTGACAACAGTTTGTGTGTGGTGAGGCTGTCAAGGAGTGTGTGCAGAGTTTAAATAAG
>JAWQFJ010019240.1:15000-55000 GCA_034096865.1 Theodoxus fluviatilis | reverse complement strand
ACACCAAAGCTGTTGTACATTTGTTTTTAGTCATTGACCCCATTTACAGAGTACTAGAGGGATGAGGAGTTTGGGAGGAACTAGGAGTGCAATAGATTCAGGCTTCTGCCTGCATGATGCATCATGAAAAACTTCCTCAGATGGGTGCCAGGCGCCGACTTTACCTTACCCCGACTTAACACTACAACGACTGACACTATCCTTTCCTTTCAAAGCACCCGTCTGCAGAAGTTTTACTGATGTGACTGTGGAGAGCTGGTTTTCACCAGCGCCAGGCCACTCTTGGGGGGAAAAACCAGCTTTGCTCTTCGCAAGTCCAGAGGTGGTGCAGAGATCCTGCTGGGGCTTGAGTGTTCACGGTCCGTTTAGCTCAGTACGACGTTTTCTCTCACATGTCTCGGACAATTGTAATATAAGACCACAAACAGTTGTTATTTGTTTAGTTGATGAAAAACTGGCTTGTGAGTGGACTGTGATGTTTTGCTGTTGCTCTGGAGGTGATATGCATGGTGTTCTTGAACAATGGAGAGTCCAGAATTGTACAGTGACATGCAATCAAAGGTTGTGAGGGTACGACTGAGTTGACAGAAGACAAATCCGAAAGAAGCCCTACTTATTCAAACGCATGTCTTGGGATCATGAAAATCGCCTCTTTTTATATATCATTCATTCATCATGTGCCTATTGTCTACTCAAAATATTGGTCACCTTCTATGCAACGAGCATACTGAAGAAATCGTCCAGCATTTATATTGCAAATGGCAGTTGAGTTGCATGTTCTGAATGGTTGTTTGGAAGTATACTCGGTGTATTAGTTTTGAATTTTGAATGTTCCTGTTGAATGTTCAAATTTTCATGTTTCTTTTAAAATTTCATGTTTAAATATTTCCTTTTGAAAGACTATTTTGCAAATTCTTTGTGAAGTGAAGATTAGTTGTGAACGTTCATTGTAAGATTTGAATGACAGGTTTGAAAGTTAATATCTTTGCATGTCTTTTTTGAAAGATTAAATTGAGTAAAGTTTTTGTGAATTTTGATTATTGGTCAATTTTATTTGGGGGGGGGGGGTTCTGCGTTAATCTTTTCATTTGCATGTATGCCTAATGACAAATGCCTTATTAGTGAAGAAATCCTTTCATGTTTGAACCTTTTAACTCTAAAGATACTCTCGTGTTGGGTCACATCAATGACTTCACCACTGTTGAAAGTTCTTGTCATTAGGCATCTCATATGATCTATGCAATGCCTTCAAATACCTTGGCAGCACTATGTCAAATGATGGCCAGCTGGACAAGATCTCTGAGACAAACAGCAAAGCTCGTCTAGCAATTTCCAGACTCCACATCAAGATGCTGAATCATCACAAAGTGACCCTGTACCCCAAGCTGAACATTCATACAATGCAGGCTAGAAAACAACAGCCTAAAAAAATATCGGAAAAAGGCTGGGGTCCAGGGGCAATGCCTTGGTAAGGGGTTCAGTGGAGCGTGTTGCTAAGGCCAGGAACCTTGCAAGATCTTGTGAAGAATAGGCCGGTGTCATGATGTGTCAACATAATGGAAGCAGATGCAAAGGCAATCAAATGGTTGTCACATGTTGACACCGGCCCATTATTTGCCAACTAGGTGGGCAAAGCAACGCGCCCTATCGCAACAAATAACGTGTGTCTGGAAAACCCTACAAGTGACGTCTGACCTACACAGTGCGTTCGTCGATCTACAAATAGAACTCAATGTTTACATTTGACAATGTTTAGGGGAAGAGTTGTCTGACTTTAACAAAGCATAAAGAACGAGTCTCTATCATGAAACGAAAAAACATTACCCCAATATCAAACTTGTCCATGCGCTCAGCCTGTGGTTCGAAGTTAATAAAATTTAAGACGTAGGTACCTTGAAACGTTGTTTATGTGTATGCAGAAGCCCAACTTTTTCCCATTCAGAACTTTTGTTTCAGCGCCGACCTTAAAGTACCGCCTTAAGATGCTTGTAGACACTTGCACTTTTAAGGTATTGACATTATTTTTGGTGAGCGTCTAGACAAAGGACTTCTTTTTATGACTGCCAAGTTTCATTGCTGTATCTTGTAAACACGCTGAGATATGGATAATACCGCACTGTCACCCGAGAAAAAAAGCCTTAAAACCAACGCTTTTGCCTGCAAAACGTGTTAACGCCTCCTGTCTTTCAAAGCCCGTAGAAGACACACCCTTTTTGTTTTCTCTTCAAAGCGCATGTTGTCTTAAAGATAAATGGTTGGGCTATCGTTTGACGTTTAGTTTTAAAAGATACTGTTGCATCTGATTCTTTTATGAATATAAGAAACGGAAAAAAAGCATTTTGCAAGTTCATTTTCGGGGGGTACCCACTTTGGGGTCGGCTCTCTATTGCGGAGGGCCGCTATTGCGGGATTTTTTCAACAAAAGTTCCTCAGGCAATTTTGATTCTTTTGTCCTAAAACGCCAAAAAACCCATAATATGTTTGTTACTTTTTTTGAACTTAGAAATTTTTTCGTTTTTTGTTGTTGCGGGGGGCCGCTATTGCGGGATTTTTTCAACAAACGTTCCTCATGCAATTTTGATTCTTTTGTCCTAAAACGCATAAAAAACCATAAAATGTATGTTACTTTTTTCAACTTAGACTTTTTTTTTCTTAAAAAAAATCCCGCAATAGCGGCCCCCCGCAAAAGAAAAAAAAACGAAAATGTTTCTAAGTTAAAAAAAGTAACATACATTTTATGTTTTTTTTAATGCGTTTTAGGACAAAAGAATCAAAATTGCCTGAGGAACTTTTGTTGAAAAAATCCCGCAATAGCGGCCCCCCGCAATAGAAAAAAACGAAAGTTAAAAAAAATGTAACAAAAATATTATGTTTTTTTTAGGCGTTTTAGGACAAAAGAATCAACATTGCCTGAGGAACTTTTGTTGAAAAAATCCCGCAATAGCGCTGAATTAAGATAATCGTCATCTGTAAACGGTATCATAAAGAAGAATGAATGTCCTTTCCGAGCATATGTATAATGGTTACTCAATATTTACTCGTTCAGCTTTTATAGCAAATTTTCGTACCGCTCCTTAACATATTTTGACTAGTGTAGCTGTCCCACTCTCAACATGCACCAAAGAGGAACAGCGTTGTGTCATTCGTTTTTTGAAAAGTGAAGGTGTGAGATCCATTGAAATTCATCGACGAATGAAAGCTCAGTATGATGATGCATGTCTGTCAGTATAATAAGTGCACGAGTGGAACAGGAAGTTCGAGACGGCATGAGTTCAGTAACGGACTCGCCACGACCAGGTCAGGCACTGTAGCGTGGAAAATAGTAACCCGTGGAAAACAGTGACGGAAGTCATCGCAGAGTTATCTGCGAGGGATTTTCTGAAAATTCAACTCTAAAAAGATTGCCCCTCGTTTAATTTAAAGTAGACAGATGGACAGAGAAGGCACAGCAGAATGGGAAATAGGTTTTTAAGGGCCCCATCGGAGACAGCGGGGACTGGAAATAGAAGTAGCCTTGGAGACTGACCGCTTGGAGACGGAAGTGCCACGATGCTGTCCCCTCCAAGAATGCAGCCAGAAACAGGTGAAATAGAGCTGGAAAAAGACCCCCTCGGAGACGGTGGGGGTTTGAAACAGAAGTGACCTGGGATATGGCTGGAGAGAGAGAGAGAGAGAGAGAGAGAGAGAGAGAGAGAGAGAGATGCATAGATGTGCTTGTGTTGCGATTATGTCTTTGAGAAAGTAAAACGTTTGTGTTACTATGTGTTGTGTGTGTGAAGGTGTCTGTGATTATTAGGGAATGACTACGTGTGTGTGTGCGTGTTTGTGTGTGTGCACGCGCACTTGTATGTATATATGTGTACGTGTATGCATGTTCGCGTGTATGTGTATGTATGTATTAATGTGTGTGTGTGTAGTGGCAAAAAATCGCAACTTTCAGGACTGACTGAGAAGCTCCCACGAAGCACTAGAGATCAATGTAGACACCTCTTGTCACTGGCATAAGATCTTCCTCCTGGTGTGGCAGGGTGACTGCTGGCTTTCGGTCAGCGAAAGATTGCAGCAGCAGAGAGGAAGCTAACTGCAATGAAGGCCACAGCTGCCAGCTCCCCTGCTGCCTCATCCCCCTATGTGTGCCCAGCATCGTGGGAGGGTATGTCGGGCCCAGATAGGCCTTATTAGTCACCTACAGACCCATCATACTTCAGCTGACAATTAATGAAGTCTTGGTTTTCGTCCCCCCGAAATGACAAGCAAGATGCACTTGCACACTTTTGCATTCCTGTACATTCGTCTACCTTTATCTTTATGCTTGCTTATTTTTTCCCCAACTGTGTGGGTTGAACTCTTTCCTTATTATTAAAATTTTATACTGTTCCACAGAAAAACTAAATATCATAATTATGTCCTTGCTCTAGCATTCCTAAACGACAGGAACATCAAAACCAAAGAATACTGGAAGATTAATAAGTGCCAAGACCTCTGAATGAAAATATGGAATATAGTAACACAGGTGATGGCAGTACATGTAGTCACAGAAGCTCTGGAAAGCAGCACACCTAAACTCCCACCACACGTTGAGAGAGTGCGGGTAGGCACAACGCAGCACCTCTCTTGAAACCTGCTCTCCTCAGCTGTGCCGACATCCTGTGCTGAACCAGGGACCTCCCAGAAAGCAGGTGGATTTCCAAGGCCAAGGAGCAAAACGTCACAAACCAACAGTAGACTTGTAGATCTATACATAAAATAATTTGTAGTTAGAGCAATGATGATGACGTCGGCCTTTTAAGGAGCAGAACAATGGGGGGGGGGGGGGGAGCAGTATTCCGTAAGCAGCTCCTGCCATATGTAGTTATCCTGTAATGAGCACACCTGTTCTGGTACGCTAGAGAATAATAAATGTTGTCTCGGTATATTCCAAGCTGACCGATAAGCAGTGTAATCAACAGCACGGGCGTGTGTCTGGGCATGGATATGCGGGATCCCATGTCGAAAGGAGTTATCTACCTTGAGCGGATCTTCTATTGGGGAAGTGCAAGAAACAGATTTTGGAGCGAAAGTCGAGGACAACCTCTGCATAGCATCGGTAAACAAGACATAATGAAACTTATGCCAAAATGTATGCCTGATATAAACGAACTCAAAGAATGTGTGATGATATCCGATCTATCTTTAGATTATGTAACAACTACGATTGGGTAAGATGATTAAAGATCAACGTATTAATTAATTTGAGCGAGTTATGCAACGATCTCATTCGAAAATCGACCGTCACCATCGATTCCATCTTGAATGCCGATTTTTGGACAAAGGTTGCTTGTCCGTAAAGTATTAATAAGAGAAACCCCATTTGACTGCCACTGAACGATGCATAACATTTTTATTTCGGCGTGTGACTGTGTGTCGAGGTTTATTTTGAAATTGAAAGAGTATCGCAGTCTGAGGTGGATCAGTGACGTTCGACTTTGTGAAAAGGTATTTGTGACAATCAAATGCGAACACCAGCTTTAGCTAGTAATTGCATGCTACGGGTTGGTTTGAACTTCCAGTCTGAGTCCGTGGCCTCACGATGGAGCGGGTGGTGGTGCTGGTGGACATGGACTGCTTCTACGTGCAGGTAGAGCAGCGCCTCAACCCCAGCCTGAAGGGCAAACCCTGTGCTGTCGTCCAGTACAAGAAATGGAAGGGAGGAGGGTACGTTTTATCATTCGATTTTGTGCCGCTCCTTATGAAACGCAGATCCCATAATCGCTTCAACAGAAGTTGGTAAAGGAGGCAATTTGGAATGTTACTGGTTAAATATCAACTGGGTAAAACTCTTCGAGCCAATCCAGGGTTGTAACTTTTCTTGTTCTCTTTTAATCGGTATATGTTTATCATTTATCATACCACTGTCCTGGTAAATACCCATGTTCCCTTTGTATGATGACGTTATATCTTCATCTAATCGGGGGTGGGGTGGGGTGGGTGGGTGGGTGGGTGGGGGGTGGACAGACATGCACACGCACTGACACTGAATTTGCAGAACTGAGCTCAACATTTTCCTATATAGCAGGATCTGATTCATCGAAATGTGCAGGCTTATTTGTCCGATGTATGGTACCATGTTATTACTGCTGTACATCCCTTTTGAGTCACATTCTTTTGCCAGGCAGTTCCCAGTATATAATTATTATATTGGAGTGGACACCTGCAAAACAAGTCTTCTGAGTGAACTTTCTCCATTACAGCATAATTGCTGTGGGTTACGAGGCCAGAGCCTGTGGAGTGACCAGGAACATGCGTGGAGATGATGCCAAGGAGAAGTGCCCAGAAATAGTTCTTGTGAGGGTCCCTGAAAACAGAGGCAAAGCAGATCTGACCAAGTGAGTGTCTAGTAAAGAATCTTTCTTTTATAGAATTAATGTGGTTTTGGGTGTGTGCAAGTACTATTTCGTTTGGAAAGGCTTTAAATTGTGTACCATAAACAGGTGTAGATGTTTGAGTTTTTTTTCCTGTAGGATATGTGGCAAAGAGGGGGTTCTACTTTAGATTGAAAATTTGGATAAACTTCCTATAACAGGCCACACTAGTGGACTCTTGTGAGGAGGGGACGTGGGAAAGACAGTGAAGCTGGCAGGCCACAGCATCTCATTCGCATAAATAAACAAATAATTAATAAACAAGTAAATGAATAAATAAATGTAAATTCCAACAAAGGTGTGTGTGTGTGTGTGTGTGTGTGTGTGTGTGTGTGTCTGTGTGTCTGTGTGTTGCACATGTGTGTGTGTGTTTGTGCATTCGTAATATTTAGTAATACCTGCTTGAGAATACTGAAAATACTCTTAGCAGAGGAATTATTTCACAACAAAGTAAGGGATCAGAAATAGGCCAGACCGTTTAGTGGAACAGGAGTCTATACACACCTACCTCTTTACCTATTCACCACTCTCTTCCATACCCACTCCTTCTCCAGGTACCGAGAAGCAGGGGCGGAGGTGATGGAGGTGCTGTCCAAGTTTGGGGACTGTGTGGAGAGGGCCAGCGTTGACGAGGCGTACTTGGACCTGACCCAGGTGGTGGAGGCCAGGATGAAGAGGCTTGTGGACGGCCGGGTCTCGCATGATCAGCTTCCCAACACCTTTGTCACCGGCTGGGACAAGGAAGGTGGGGATGCTCTGGTGGTTGCCTGCATGCTGCTTTGTTTCTGCTCTCCCCTGAGACAGTTTTGACTTTCGTGCCTGCATGCTGCTTTGTTTCTGCTCTCCCCTGAGACAGTTTTGACTTTCGAGCCTGCATGCTGCTTTGTTTCTGCTCTCCCCTGAGACAGTTTTGACTTTCGTGCCTGCATGCTGCTTTGTTTCTGCTCTCCCCTGAGACAGTTTTGACTTTCATGCCTGCAAGTGGGATGACCTGTGAATATTGGAGTGGTATCTGGAATGGAGGTGGATGCACGAACATTTCTAATATTGGAGTACCAGGGTGAAGCTGTTAAGACTATATTACTTTCTGCTGTGGGGACTGAGTCAACTTGTGCAGCTTTCTGTCGAGACAGTATACCAAATGGGTTAACTTTCTTTCCCTGTTTTGTGTGGACATAGTGCAGAGTGCATTGACCTACAGTCTATTGTTTGAAATGCGACATGTATGACATGTGATTTCACTGTGGGGCACTGGCTTATGACACTGGAAAGGCCTTCCATTTAGCTGGAGTAGCTATGCATCATCTGTCTCTAGTAATTGGGCAGTCCAATACATTTTCATGTTCAGTACCAGACAATTAAAGTACAATATTTTGCATGGGAATGTTGAAACCAGTCCTGTAACTCCTTATTGATATGCATATTTACAGAGCAGTTAAACACCTTTGCATGGCACTTGCAGTACTGCATCATGGGTTTTGAGACCAGGACAGGCACAAGCGTAATATGAAACTCTACTGTCATGAAACACTGGGTTGTTTTGTATGATAAGTTGTAGCAAAGAAAGGGCTGTTCGGATTGAATTAGAAAAGGATCTTTAATTTCTCCATGTGTTTTTACTGCTTCTCATCTTGGCTCCTTTCGTGTGTCAGTTTTGTACTCGCCACAGTGTAGACTGATACTGTTAGTGAAAGGCTGTTTGTCTGTTCTTTCCTACGGGTGCCAGTGCTGACTGTGTTGCAGACCAGGGGGGTACAGGGGAATGGCTGTCCACAGTCTTTGACAGTAATGACCTGAGCATTTCGGGCCAGCAACTTGCAGTGGCAGCAGTCATTGCTGAAGAGATGCGGGCAGCCGTCTTTGAGGAGACTGGCTTCCGCTGCTCTGCTGGGATATCTCACAACAAGGTGTGTGGTGGGAAGTTGTTTGTATCAAGCTACCATTCTATCTTGTATTGTTCTGTATTTTATATGGTATCATTGTATCATGATTGGATCTGAATGATCTGACCCTGTCCTGATGCCCCCTAGTAGCCTCCTTGGCTGCTTGGGACTGCCTTTTGCTGAGCTACCGAGGCAGGCCCTGAAAATCCAGCTGCCAGGGGTCCCATTGCGTGCCAAGCCCAGTGCTGCTTGGTAGTCAAAAGTACAGCACGCCACTCGGCAAAATGATACCTAAAATGTCTTTGATGATTCTATCATATAGCTCATTTGTGGGTAAGACTTTCGCAGACAGGCGCCACTCTGCCCACTAAAAAGCGCAGACCCTGTGTCCGTACGATGTTGTCCTACTTCTGCAACTTGAACCCAGCAATGGAGTTACACTTATGATAGGGATGTTTAAAATAGAAAATGACATTTCAGACATCTGCACACTTTGCCCAAATTATATTATAAAAGTGTAATCACCCATCCCATTTTTACATCATGACTCATACTTGGCGCCTGGCTGCGGAATTTTTTCCAGAATAAGTTCTTAAAAATATGTCTCAGTTTGAATTAGAAAAAGGTCAGTATCTAAACGCAATGCATGAGGATACAGTAGGTCATATTTACCGGTAACCAGTCAACAGAAAACTGTACAAAAAGAGTAATATCTCTTGAAACAGCGTTTAGCCTTGCAGAGGATTTAGACAGAGGCCATTGAGTGACTGGCTGTGTATTACTCTTGTGTTGTGGATCATCAACTTTGCTGCATTGAATAAGTGTTTTTAATGGTGTTGGTTGATGTTGGCTTCCTGGATAACTTATCAAAAGGTGCTTTTGGATTACCTTGTTAGACTGTAATATCACTTGGGTATTTTAGGCATATGAACTTGTATGAACAGTGGTTGAATCTCCAATGGTGGAAAGTCAAAAAGGCCCCCCCTCCAAACAAAACAACAAAATTGTGGTCACAGTAACCAGACTGATCCTATTTTCTTCCTGCTGACCCTAAACTTATTTTTTTTTGTGGGAAAAAAGGAAAGAAAGAAATGAAAGATAAGCAACAAACTGCATGCTTGCCTCATCTTCCTTATGAGCATAATTTAAGTTTAAAAAAAGTTTTCAGCTAAAAATAAAATATCATTTATGTTTAGATGAATCTACTGTATAAATGATGACGTTTCTTCACACACACACACACACACACACACACACACACACACACACACACACACACACACACACATGCACATGCACACACAAAGAGGACACTTTTATTCTAACATCCACAACAACAACAAAATTAGGCCTACCTACCTACCAACTCTTTTTTCAGGGGGGTGGGGGTGGGGGGTGGGGTTGCATGTTACCTTAACCACAGCTATTTTTTGGTTAGCCTGAAAAATATGCGTACTTATATTCCTGGAATTTGTAATAATGCAGTTGGTCGTGACCTGTGTGATCATGCCAACATGTGTGGTCATGTCTGCTGTGTGATCATGTAAACCTGTGGGATCATGCGAGCCTATGTGATCATGCAAGCCTGTGTGGTCATGCCAGCCTGTGTGATCATGCCAGCTGGTGTGATCATGCCAGCCTGTGTAATCATGCCAGCCTGTGTGATCATGCCAGCCTGTGTGATCATGCGAGCCTGTGTGATCATGCGAGCCTGTGTAATCATGCCAGCCTGTGTGATTATGCCAGCCTGTGCAATCATGCAAGCCTGTGTGGTCATGCCAGCCTGTGTGATCATGCCAGCCTGTGTGATCATGCCAGCCTGTGTAATCATGCCAGCCTATGTGATCATGCCAGCCTGTGTGATCATGCGAGCCTGTGTAATCATGCCAGCCTGTGTGATTATGCCAGCCTGTGTGATGCGAGCCTGTGTGATCATGCCAGCCTGTGTGATCATGCCAACCTGTGTGATCATGCCAACCTGTGTGATCATGTCTGCTGTGTGATCATGCCAGCCTGCGTGATCATGCGAGCCTGTGTGGTCATGTCTGCTGTGTGATCATGCCAGCCTGTGTGATCATGCCAGCCTGTGTGATCATGCGAGCCTGAGTGATCATGCGAGCCTGTGTGATCATGCGAGTCTGTGTGGTCATGCGAGTCTGTGTGGTCATGCCAGCCTGTGTGATCATGCGAGCCTGTGTGATCATGCGAGCCTGTGTGATCATGCGAGCCTGTGATCATGCCTGATGTGTGGTCATGCCAGCCTGCGTGATCATGCCAGCCTGCGTGGTCATGCCTGATGTGTGGTCATGCCAGCCTGCGTGATCATGCCAGCCTGCGTGGTCATGCCTGATGCGTGGTCATGCCAGCCTGCGTGACCATGCGAGCCTGTGTGATCATGCCATCCTGTGGTCATGCCAACCTGTGATCATATAAGTTTGTGATCATGCCAAACTGAAGGTCATGTCTGTGTCAGGTGCTGTCCAAGCTGGCCTGTGGACTGCACAAGCCCAACAAGCAGACTGTGCTGTCCATGCAGTCCGTGCCTGGCCTCTTCAAGACTCTGCCTGTCCACAAAATGTGAGTGACATGCCTGCCCCTTGACATTTTAGTAAATTGTGTATGATTCACTTTCTGATGCCCATGGGTTCAAAGAGTCATTGTAACAAAATTTTCTGTGTTTTTCTTTACAGCCGACACCTGGGCGGTAAACTGGGAGAACAGATTGTTGGGCAGCTAGGCGTGGAGTTCATTGGAGATTTGGTCAAGTTTTCCAAGACGGAGCTTGTGGAGCATTTTGGAGAGAAGACAGGGTGAGTCTTGATACCTGTATCAGGTGTCCTTGTGTGGTGCCTGTTGAGTGGAGAGATGGCAGTGATGCTTGTGGTGTAAGGGGAGATGCTTTGTCACTAGTGAAGTTCACAAAACTTGTCGTCCATTCACTTGAAAAATGGATGGTTTTATTTTTTATTACATTATTTATCCTCCAGTCAACAGCACATTACTGATGATAATTATTAGTGTAAGGGGAGGTGCTTTGTTATAATAGAAGTTGACAAAACTTTTTGTCGACTCACTTGAAAAATGGATGGTTTTATTTTTTTGTACATTATTTACCCTCCAGTCAACATCACATTACTGATGATAATTATTGTTCTGAAATCATGAAAAAGGAGGCCGGTGTTGGACTTGTTGACGTAGAAAAAAGAAGCAAGGAGACTTTCGTCCAACTTCAGAACTTTATTAACAAAGCTTTCGGGGCCAAGTAGGCTCCTTCATCAGTGCAGTGAAAGATTACATGCGACCATGTATATATAAGCCCTGTGATCAAAGTTCACAAAACTCGGATGCATGGGGTATGCGGCACGGGGTACAGGCGGCGAAAACAGCGGAGGGTGAGAACATCGCAACGGGAAAGGGGGTGGGGTGACAAAAAAAAGGGGGGGAAGTAGTAAGCATGTGGGTCTCGGGAAATCGGAGAGCCCAAACTCAAAATCTGAGGTTGCAAGACCTGAAGGACTGCAGAAAACCTGCTCATGCACAGATAGTGGCACAGGGAGCACATGCTTGGCGTTCTGTATCGAAAAGAGTTTTTTTACATTCAAATTAGAAAGTTGAAGGAAAGTCTGCTATCTTTGGTTTTGATCCTGAGAAGAGTTGCACCTCCTGATTATCTGTTCTAATCGTGGAATTTGCAAAGAGGCATCACACACTTAAGCAAATAACTTTGCTCCTTTTCTTTACAAAATGTACACACACAAGAAATCTATTTGTCATCCAGTACCATGGAATAAGTGGCAAAGCAACTCATGGTCATCTTGAAGCATTTACTCATGCTGAACATATTTGAAATGCTCTTTTCAACGGTGAAAACCAATTTCAATGAAATTTGAAATGCTCTTTTCAACGGTGAAAACCAATTTCAATGAAATTTGAAATGCTCTTTTCAACGGTGAAAACCAATTTCAATGAAATTTGAAAGTTTTCTCTGAAGCAAAATGGCAATGAAAATATGCTCAGACTGCATGTGTTGTTAAAATCTTCTTTTTTTTTTTTTTCTTTTTGAAATAGAAAAGTGAAACTTTGTGTTAGAAGCTAATTTTTGAGGTTGCTTTTGGCACTGAATGAAGGAGAAGATCACAGGACTTTCATAGTGTGAGGTAATATGTTCATATCGTGAGGTAGTATGTTCACGTTGTGAGGTAGTATGTTCATATTGTGAGGTAGTATGTTCACGTTGTGAGGTAGTATATTCATATTGTGAGGTAGTATGTTCACGTTGTGAGGTAGTATGTTCATAGTGTGAGGTAGTATGTTCATATTGTGAGGTGGTAGTGTGTTCATAATGTGAGGAAGTATGTTCATATTGTGGGTAGTATGTTCATAGTGTGAGGTAGTATGTTCATATTGTGAGGTAGTGTGTTCATAGTGTGAGGTAATATGTTCATATTGTGAGGTAGTGTGTTCATAATGTGAGGTAGTATGTTCACGTTGTGAGGTAGTGTGTTCATAGTGTGAGGTGGTATGTTCATATTGTGAGGTGGTAGTGTTTTCATAATGTGAGGAAGTTTGTTCATATTGTGGGTAGTGTGTTCATAGTGTGAAGTAGTATGTTCATAATGTGAGGTAGTACGTTCATAGTGTGAGGTAATATGTTCATATCGTGAGGTAGTATGTTCATAGTGTGAGGTAGTATGTTCATATTGTGAGGTAGTGTGTTCATAGTGTGAGGTAATATGTTCATATTGTGAGGTAGTGTGTTCATAATGTGAGGTAGTATGTTCACGTTGTGAGGTAGTGTGTTCATAGTGTGAGGTGGTATGTTCATATTGTGAGGTGGTAGTGTGTTCATAATGTGAGGAAGTATGTTCATATTGTGGGTAGTGTGTTCATAGTGTGAAGTAGTATGTTCATAATGTGAGGTAGTATGTTCATAATGTGAGGTAGTACGTTCATAGTGTGAGGTAGTATGTTCATAGTGTGAGGTAGTATGTTCATAGTGTGAGGTAGTGTGTTCATAGTGTGACGTATGTTCAAAGTGGGACACTATACACAAGCATCTCTGTGTCAGCTGATTGGAAAGTGTTTCACATACCACTTATTTTGCAGTAGTCAGTATTTTCAAGTATGGTGTTGTATTCACGAACATATCCTGGAATATTGTATCAAAAACACCTGCTAACATGGCATTTTTCCTTTAAAGTCTGACTGATAGTACCTGAACTGCAGGCCACTCATTTCATGATGTGGGTCACATATTACCTACTTACCTTCTTACCTGCAGACCCTGGCTGTACCAGATGTGCAGGGGAGTGGAGCATGAGCCCGTGTCGGCCCGACAGCTGGCCAAGTCCATCGGATGTAGCAAGAACTTTAATGGCAAGGACAGCCTTGACACTCGGGAAAAGGTACGACAGATTGCAATGCTGGATGGTGCAAATCATGCATGTTGGGCAGAAAGGAAATCTCATTTCGTCAGCTTGAAATAGACTGCTTGCTTGGAAGTCAGTAGAATTATTTCTTTGGTGTGCTAAATACAGTGTGACCTTTGAAATGTCAGTTTCTCTCAAGGAATGCTTGTTTTTGATGCTGTCTCCAATAATTCTCATACCAACCCTTGGTTACTACGGAAACTCAAAGATGAGGACAAGAGTTTAGCCTGCTTGTTATCAAGTGAATGCACATTGCTTGCACTTTGATCTGTGTGCCAGTGCTGAGTGAACTGTGTTTCCAGGTGAAATACTGGATTGGACAGATGGCTGCCGAAGTGATGGAAAGGTTGATCAAAGACCGAGCTGATGTAAGTGTTCCTCTTTCTGAAATATAAAATCATGTCAAACTTTTGAATTCAAACTATAGGAATATGTGTTTTTGTATCTGATGCAAATGCATAGTCTTGACTTAAGTAATGCCATATCAACTCATAACATCCTATTCTCCACTGTTCCACTGCGCCCATATAGTCCCATTCCACATGAGACTAGTTTACTTTAATAAGAGATTGTACAAAATCTTATGAGAATAAAGAGCTTTAATAGAGAAAACGTCATGGAAATTAAGAGTGAATAAAATACTGCATTTCAGAAGTAAGGAAATATCCAGATCATGAATGTGTAATTTACCTGTGATAGCTTACATGTGCTTTGTGCATACTACTTTTGAGAGTATATTCATCATTTGTAACTTCTGGTGCTTTTCTTTGCTCCTCATGCAACTCTTTTCCTATGGATCTATCTAATTGTCTGTCTAAAGTCACACCTAGAATCACATTTCTGTTCACAGAACAAACGCATAGCTCGGTCAGCAACGCTGTATGTGCGATATCAGGCCAGTCCGTCCTCCATCTCCTCCACCCGAGCCTGCCCCCTTCCACGCTACGATGCTGAGAAACTGGCAGCAGATGCTTTCAGCCAGCTGCATCGCTTCAACACTGCACCCCTGCATCAGGCCCACTGGTAGGTAGTCAGTCTGTGGCATGTCAGGATTGGTGAGTTGTACAGAGTCCAGGATTGGTGAGTTGTACAGGGTCCAGGATTAGTGAGTTGTACAGGGTCCAGGATTGGTGAGTTGTACAGGGTCCAGGATTGGTGAGTTGTACAGGGTCCAGGATTGGTGAGTTGTACAGGGTCCAGGATTGGTGAGTTGTACAGGGTCCAGGATTGGTGAGTTGTACAGGGTCCAGGATTGGTGAGTTGTACAGGGTCCAGGATTGGTGAGTTGTACAGAGTCCAGGATTTGTGAGTTGTACAGAGTCCAGGATTGGTGAGTTGTACAGGGTCCAGGATTGGTGAGTTGTACAGAGTCCAGGATTGGTGAGTTGTACAGAGTCCAGGATTGGTGAGTTGTACAGGGTCCAGGATTGGTGAGTTGTACAGGGTCCAGGATTGGTGAGTTGTACAGAGTCCAGGATTGGTGAGTTGTACATGGTCCAGGATTGGTGAGTTGTACTGGGTCCAGGATTGGTGAGTTGTACAGGGTCCAGAATTGGTGAGTTGTACAGGGTCCAGGATTGGTGAGTTGTACAGGGTCCAGGATTGATGAGTTGTACAGGGTCCAGGATTGGTGAGTTGTACAGAGTCCAGGATTGGTGAGTTGTACAGAGTCCAGGATTGGTGAGTTGTACAGGGTCCAGGATTGGTGAGTTGTACAGAGTCCAGGATTGGTGAGTTGTACAGGGTCCAGGATTGGTGAGTTGTACAGGGTCCAGGATTGGTGAGTTGTACAGGGTCCAGGATTGGTGAGTTGTACAGGGTCCAGGATTGGTGAGTTGTACAGGGTCCAGGATTGGTGAGTTTTACAGGGTCCAGGATTGGTGAGTTGTACAGGGTCCAGGATTGGTGAGTTGTACAGAGTCCAGGATTGGTGAGTTGTACAGGGTCCAGGATTGGTGAGTTGTACAGAGTCCAGGATTGGTGAGTTGTACAGGGTCCAGGATTGGTGAGTTGTACAGGGTCCAGGATTGGTGAGTTGTACAGGGTCCAGGATTGGTGAGTTGTGCAGGGTCCAGGATTGGTGAGTTGTACAGGGTCCAGGATTGGTGAGTTGTACAGAGTCCAGGATTGGTGAGTTGTACAGGGTCCAGGATTGGTGAGTTGTACAGGGTCCAGGATTGGTGAGTTGTACAGGGTCCAGGATTGGTGAGTTGTACAGGGTCCAGGATTGGTGAGTTGTACAGGGTCCAGGATTGGTGAGTTGTACAGGGTCCAAAAGAGAAGAAATGCACCCTAATGTGATGTGAAAAGATGAGCATGATATTGCCAACTGTTTCATTTCTTTATTTTGATTATGAATTTGTTGTATTACTTGTAAAGTATCATGCAAATTTTTCCTGTCTATCTGAATTTTCTGAAATATTTCTATTCAAATCGTTACATCAGGTATGGCTAGCTATCTGTGGCTATTGTGAGAAGTAAGTGGAAATGGTGGAACTGGCACTGATTTACTTAGGATTGAGATATTGGCTGTTTCATTACAATGGAAATGTAGCAGTGGACAGGAAGGGAAGGGGCTGTTGGGGGAGGTCAGATTGGTGACAGACAGTTTGAAATACTTACGTGATTTGCCAAAATATTTCATGATAATGCAATCAATAAATTTATTATGCATAGTTTTTCTTTTATAGCAGGTTACATGTTAGTACTCATTCACTAAATGAATTTTTCTGTTTAGTTCAACTCCTGGATAGATACATGAAAAGTTCTTGAAAGTGAGATATTACACACATGAGAACTCGAGACAGATTGTTTTCTCTCCAGACATTACATAACTCTTTTTCCATTCCCTGACATTACTGTGGAGTCAAGTGACAGCGGGAGATGTTTGCCTTGCAGGTCCCCACCCATCCTCTCCCTGGGGCTGTCTGCCAGCAAGTTTGTGGAGGAGGGGGGCACAAGGGGTCAGGACATCTCCGCCCTCTTCTC
Source organism: Theodoxus fluviatilis (assembly GCA_034096865.1). Taxonomy (NCBI): domain Eukaryota; kingdom Metazoa; phylum Mollusca; class Gastropoda; order Cycloneritida; family Neritidae; genus Theodoxus; species Theodoxus fluviatilis. Next base: position 38,299 of record JAWQFJ010019240.1, on the reverse strand, counting down.
CACACAGGCTGCAGCCTCCCAGAGACCCAGCACCTCCACACCTCACCCCCAGACTGCCTCCCTGAGTGCTGGGGAAGATGTGTGCTGGGAGTCTTCAACCCAGGGCATGGATGGCATGAAGAGTCCGACCAAGTCCAAACCAAACCAAATATCACCACTCAAGCATGGACAGAGCAAGAAGAAAGCATCTGTCAATAGCACCATCGCATCCTTCCTCTCCCAGGCAACCTCTTCAGTCAGTGGAGCCCAAAACCTTCCAGGGGAAGACTTGATACTGATTGATGAAGGGCTTGAGAGTAGAGATTCACCCACCAAATCCAATAAAAAATCTCGGGATATAGCTTCCTACTTCTCCAAGCCCACCCCAAGTGGAGCTGCCCTCCACGGAGACACTGCAGACGTGGAGATTGTCGGAGAAGACAGACAGAAAAAGCAAGTGAAGAAGGGAAGCATTGAGTCATTCTTCCAGAAGCAGAGAGAGATTGAAGCCATCAAGCAAGAGATTGGTGTTGCTGTTTTGGAGGAGGATGAAGATGCCACAGAAGCTGACTTGATGGTCACTGGTTATGACAAACCTAAGCAGGGCTTCTTTGCCAAGTTCCGGAGGAACATGAAGATTTTCTTCCAGAATCACGATGGTGCTGGAAAAAAGCAGCACTCAGATACTGCCAAAACTGATGGTAAAGCCTGTTGTGGAGATGCTGCCACCTCTGGTTGGCATGGAAATGGCTGTGATTCAGAGCCTGCTGGTTCCATCACTTTGGACAAGGATGCTGTCAGAGATGCTGGGAGTCTTGTGCTGGAGGATGAAGAATCAAATAGTGTGGATGAGGGGACATTTCCCAATGGAACTAAATTCAAGCAGATCAGGAGAGAAAAGCACCTAGGAAGTAGACCTTTCAGTGCCATGACCAGCTTGACTTCAACAGTGGTAGACACAAGTGAGAGCGCTTCTAGTGAAGACAGTCCAGATGATGACATAGACACTGTTGCAGAGACAGATGATGCTGATGCTGATGATGATGTTGAGAAGGGCAATGATGCTGCTGAGAGAAATGTCATATCTGTGAGAGACACTGATGAAGACAACTCTCTTGCCACTGAGGACACGGAGGAATCCCTCCACAGACCTGGGACCTCTGCACTGGGTGAGGCACCTGCTGTGGAGGACTTTGTGGAATGTGAAGAGTGTGGCAAAATGGTGTCTGTGTGGGAGGTACCAGAACACTCAGATTTCCATGTGGCTCTGAAACTGCAGGAAACCTCCTCCCCTCCTCCCCCCTCCTCCTCCCTGTCACAGGCATCAGAGTCTTGGAGGAGAGGCACCAAGCGCCGACTGGTGTCTGGCACCAGTAAGCGTGGAGGCAAGAAGAGCAGACTGGATAAGTCTAACATGTCCTTGCTAAACTTCTTCCAGAAAAAATGAACTCAGGAAAAGAAAGTGATATTGAATAAATGCATGTATGTGTCCATGTGGAGAGAGAGAGAGGGAGAGGGAGGGATGGAGGGAGGGAGGGAGGGAGGGAGGAAGGGAGGGAGGGAGGGAGGGAGGGAGGGAGGGAGGGAGAGAGAGGGGGGGGGGGAGGGATTGAGAGAGAGAGAGAGAGAGAGAGAGAGAGAGGGGGGGGGGGAGGGATTGAGAGAGAGGGAGAGAGAGAGAGAGAGAGAGAGAGAGAGAGAGAGAGAGAGAGAGAGAGAGAGAGAGAGAGAGAGAGAGAGAGAGAGAGAGAGAGAGAGAGAGAGAGGAGGGAGGGAGGGAGGGAGGGAGGGAGGGAGGGAGGGAGGGAGGGAGGGAGGGAGGGAGAGAGAGAGAGAGAGAGAGAGAGAGGAGAGAGAGAGAGAGAGAGAAAGAGAGAGAGAGAGAGAGAGAGAGAGACAGAGAGAGAGAGAGAGAGAGAGAGAGAGAGAGAGAGAGAGAGAGAGAGAGAGAGGGAGATTGAGAGGGAGATTGAGAGAGAGAGAGAGAGAGAGAGAGAGAGAGAGAGAGAGAGATTGTGTTGGTGCACGTATGTTTGTGTATAAATCCATTATGTGAGAGAGAGAGAGAGAGAGAGAGAGAGAGAGAGAGAGAGAGAGAGAGAGAGAGAGAGAGAGATTGTGTTGGTGCACGTATGTTTGTGTATAAATCCATTATGTGCTTGTGTTTTTGCACAAGCAGTTGTGCGTGTGTGTGTTAAAAACTGTTTGTTTGTATCTGCTTGTATTGATATATCTTTAAGAATTTTTCTTAATGTGTGTGTGTGTGTGTTTGTGTTTGTTTAGGCATTTGTGTGTGTAAATGTTTATGTTTGAGTGAGTGTGCATACACTAATATATCTTTGCATACTTGTGTTTCCATGTTTTTGAGTCCTTATGCTTGCTCATGTATTCTTAGTATGCAAGCTTGAACTTTTTGCTTATTATTATACTGTGCCATTTGTCTGTTTGTCCTCATGCCTGTGATCAAAGTCCTCATCTACATTTTTGTAGCTCATTGCAGTTGTTAGTATGTAAAAGCTGTTACTGAAAAGACTGAAGTTTGGTGCAACCTTGGTCTTCATATCCATGGACATATAGGATGGGATAGAATAAATGATCATACATTTTTGACTCACATGCGAAGCAAAAGTAAGTCTATGTACTCACCTGTGTCGTCAGTCCAGGCGTCCGGGCGTCCGTGAAAAACTTTAACGTTGGATTTTTCTCTGAGACTATTAAGTCTATCAACACCCAATTTGGCATGATAGTGTATGATGACAAGGCGTCAAAAAACATACATAGTGACTTGACCTTGCTTCAAGGTTAAGGTCGCAGGGGCCATAAATGTTGTCTAAAAAACAGCCATTTTTCACATTTTCCCAATTTTCTCTGAAGTTTTTGAGATTGGATACCTGACCTATATATGGTGTATAGGGCAAAGTAATCCCTATCTTTTGATACCAGTTTGATTGACCTTGCTTCAAGGTCAAGGTCACAGGAGCTCTTTAAAGTTGGATTGTATACATATTTTGAAGTGACCTTGACCCTGAACTATGGAAGATAACTCTTCCAAACTTCATAACATTGTAGTACACATGTTATACTTTCATACTAGGTCACCCGTGTCGTCCGTCCGGGCGTCCTGTAATCCGTAAAAAAAACTTTAACGTTGGATTTTTCTCGGAGACTATTAAGTCTATCAACACCCAATTTGGCATGATGGTGTAGGATGACAAGGCGTCAAAAAAAATACATAGTGACTTGACTTTGCTTCAAGGTCAAGGTCACAGGAACTCTTTAAAGTTGGATTGTATACATATTTAGAAGTGATCTTGACCCTGAACTATGGAAGATAACTCTTCCAAACTTCAAAACATTGTAGTACACATGTTATACTTTCATCATGAGACATTTGGTCACATATCATCAAGGTCAAGGTCCCTTTGACCCTTTTGAAATGTGACCAAAATGGGGTAGTGAACCACTAAAAGAGACCATATCTCATGGTAGAAAGTGCCAATAAGCACCATTGTGCTTCCTATGTCTTGAATTAACAGCTTTGTGTTGCATGACCTTGGATGACCTTGACCTTGGGTCAAGGTCACATGTTTTGGTAGGAAAATGTGTAAAGCAGTTCTTGGTGTATGATGTCATTGCTAGGTTTAGTTGTTTGACCTTGACCTTGAAGGTCACCCGAAGGTCAGGGTCAAGGTCATGTAAAGGTCAAGCATGTGAGTTGTAAGGGCTTTGCCCTTCTTGTTCAATTTTGTGCTATGTATAGATGTGACTACTGTTGCAACACATCCTGTTTATTCTCTTTGTTGTGTGCAAGGCTTTCAAATGAATGAAATGTGTTAATTTTATAAAGTTGGGATAAACGTGAGATGAAGCATTATTTGACATTCAAGTAAGAGAATGAAATGCCTTTCGGTAACATGAGTACTCATAACAGACTTAATTAACGGGAGAACAAGTGAAAAAATAGATAAAATTGTGAAATCTTATGACCATCTTCTTTATTTCTTTTTTTTTATATCCTGACATGAGGCTTCCTATTCCCCATCGTCCAGGTGATGGATGAAATTGGAATCTAATCAACACAGAGTTTGAACACATGGCTGCATGTACATACATTCTACCTCCCAACTAAGCTAAATGCATTGACAGATGTTCTCCGGGTCTGGATAAAGTATCCATTTCTACAGGCCCACTAAACAGAGCAACTTTAAACAATTAAAATTATCAAGATGTATTACAGTAGTTTCCATTACATATGTCCTTTGAAAAACAAAATAATGAGGGGGGAAAAGAATCAGATAATCGAAACAGTGTTCTCTCTAGATCTAGATGGGAACTGGAACTGAAATGGTGCTGTGAACACAGACCATGTGACTATAGCTAACTGCAGTCTCTAACAAGTTGGCCTGAGCTGGGAGTTGTCTACTCGGACCTGTGGGGGAAAAAAAAAGAGGAAACAGATGGATGATGGGTGCCAACGCTACTGATGGGGTGTGGTGTCCATGTGCATATGGGCAAATCACAAGCTATGAGACAATGCACTGTCATCTAGCATGAGACAGAACAACGATGGACACAGTCCTGACACCATGCCTATCCCAGTGGCTACAAAATATGGACATACCAAAATGATTAAACATTCCCGATGGAGAGAAAAAAAAGTTTCAACATTGAGCACGATGACAGACTAAGTCTATGGACAAATCCACTGCACATCATGAGAAAATAATGCTACGGTGGCCATGGAACAACAAACAACAAAAAACAAAGCCACAAAGCCAAACTGATGCAGCTTAGTCCAGATGGTAAGAGTTCATCCAAGGCAACGTCAGATGATGTGACTACCCGTAGCTCCAGATCATGCATACAGTGCTCCGACACAGATCTCTACTCATTCCAACCTCACAGTCACAAATCCACCTCTGTTTCTCTCTCCAACTTGCTCTCCTGTGACTAGATGAAGAGGGCAAGCAACAGATTCAGCATAGAGACAGACGACCTGTTTTGGCATTTGCAGCCTTCTCTCTAGCTCTGGCACTGTTAGAGGGGCACACAGGGGAAAAAAACAAACTTCACATCACTGGGTTTGAACCTGGAGGGCCATGGCAGAGGGTGAGAGAAGTGTCCTTGTTTCAGTACATTGAGAGAGAGAGACAGGGAGGGCATTCCAAGGCGTTGCAGGCTGAACTAAGCATCAGCAGCACAAGATTTCCAAAACACTGACAACTTTGTACACTGGGACCTGTATTGGCCCCCTACATGACTGTACACGCTCCACCTTCCTCCACAAGGAAATGCACCTATTAACATATAAGAACCAGCTTATATGTTGTTACATGGAGTCAATAAGTGGGTGAAAATAAATAACAAGAGAGACCAGCCTATCAGATCAATCCAATGAATGGGCCCAGCACTTGATGTGGGGTGCAAGATGACCGACACAGGTGATGGTGATGGTGAAAGGACAGGTCACACTGGCTATGCGCTGAACAAGAACACGTGTTCTGCAGAGAAAGGTCACATGATCCACAAACAAGAACACGTGTTCTGCAGAGAAAGGTCACATGATCCACAAACAAGAACACGTGTTCTGCAGAGAAAGGTCACATGATCCACAAACAAGAACACGTGTTCTGCAGAGAAAGGTCACATGATCCACAAACAAGAACAGTCAGCAAACATTTAAGCATCATGAGATGACATGAATATTCTATTTATTCTATTTCTGCTAATGATGTCACATTCATGGTGTAAGAGATTAGGACATAACAAGGATGGGAATGAAATGACTTGCGAGCATGGGGAACCGTATCTACTAACCCTATTGCAATGGTTGGAAAACCTGCTCCAATCTTAGGCTGCACTTTTGGTGTAAATGCCAAATGCCTTCACTATCTTATCATGGTTGCCATTAGTTTTGGAAAACAATGAGCACGAAGAAACTTCACAGGCAGCCATAGCAATGTCTCTACATGAACACAGCTTTCTAATTTTCTGCACAGATCAACGAGGTAGATAGAGAGCATTGCCATGCATCTACATGGGAAAGCTTGGTGTTGCTGGAGCATGGCTTGGTGCAGAGGCTACAGTGCAGGCAGAGATCTGGCTGGTGCTGAGACTGTGGCATGGCACACCAAGCAAGACGGGGCAGTGTGGCGAACTGAGTCCAGTGAGCATTTCAGCAAGGCCAGGCAGTGGTGATGTGCGTACAACCAAAATGAGTTGTTTGCAGCATCACTGGGTATCGGGGGAAAGAAAGAAATTGGTGCAGCATGAAAAAAGAACTTTTGCAGATTCAGTATAATCTTGTTCAAGTTGAGACAATAAGAAATATCAATAAACAGACAAACAGAACAATGATGGGCACCGTTACAGTGTAGTTCAAATTTCCTCTACTAAATTTTTGTCCCCTTTTTATGTCTTTTTATGTCTTGACTCACAAACCAATTTTGGGCACAGACCTGGTTGTATGTCAATATTTGAAGGAGATAACCATTTTCCCATACTTTAGTCAAAACATCAAAGGAGGATTGCATAATAATTAGATATCTACCACAGACTCTGATGAATTCTTAATCAAATTAATGAAAACACATTATCATACTATTCTTTTTATGTTCTTGTAACTGAATGAAAAAAAATTGAAATAGTGCTGGAAGAAATGTACGTAGCAAAAGAAATACCCTTGAATTTCTCAGTGAAAAGTAGAACGACTCAATGACCCCACCCCCAAAAAAAAATTACCGAAGAACACTGCAACTTTTTCACTGAATGCTAGAAAAAATAGTATGCCTTTGGTTGAAATTATGCCATGGATAAAAATTAAGTAGGCCTAGCAGAGTGTTGTTACAGAGTCCAAAACCCAACTGCCTGTAAGGACATCAGCCATGGTTTTGTACTTCCAAAGCTTTGTACCCATAGTAATGATTATGCAGTTTCTAAGCAGTATGAATCCATATGATTATCATTTACGCTGATACTGACAAATGGTAATTGATTGTTCATGACAACAACAAAATGTAAAGCATACAACAGGACTGGGGGTGAGCATAATGATTGTGCAGTAAACAGCATCTGCTGTTTAGAGTGTGCTCCTAAAGACAGTTCTGAGAAAATAAATATAATCTGAATTAAGTAAAAGCTTTATTTATCTACCCCTCACTGCTAGGCTTATTATTAATTCAAATCTGGCAAACTTGATTAAACTGTAACAGTGCATTTATGAAAACGGCAGAGAGTCAGTAAATGTAGATTGCAAAATTACCTCCCTTGTAAAACCTGGTTACCTCCCTTGCCCCGCTCCTCTACTCATGTCATACTGCCGAATTAAATGCACTCGAAAACATTTAAACTAAAATCGACTTTGATGAACAATTAGAGTCCTTAGTGAAACTGAGAGACTACTTCAAATCAAGAAAATGGTATCTAATGCTATTTATGTATGTAGGCCTACCTTAATATTTGGACAAGTCATAAGTGCTAATAAGTTGAAGAAGCTACCAGGAAGCAAAGCTGGCCAAGTAGAAATGGCATAAAAACAGAGCAAACATTTTTCACTACCATGTGAAATCCCTCACTTGATGTAAACAAATGGAAATTGATGAGAAAGGCAAAGAGATTCAGAAACATACTGCACCAAAAACCATGAAAGTGCACATGCTGCACTTGTATGTTGGAGAGTTGCAGGGTAAAAATTAAGCTCCATCAGCTGAAAATGCACATGCTCAGTAGAGGAAAATGCCTGGTACAGCAACTTCCAAGAAACACATGAGTATAAATATGAACAAAATACTATGCAGAAACTGAAGGGGAATGTTGGCTACAGCTGAGTGTACAACAACAACAACAACAAGACTAGCATCATATAACTCTATGAGACAGACCATAGACAACTACATCAAATGTCAAGCTACTATATACATATACATCGTCATCATCATCAACTTTTCAACAACAACAACAACTCCAGCTATCCAGACGGCTGGACTGGGCTAATAAAAGAAACCATGATTGCATAAATAGAGATAAAAGCAACAAGGAGATTCTGCACTTTGGCAAACTTTCCCTCAGACCATCAGGTGAGGGCGAGGTGCATGCAGATAACAAAAAAACAAACAACAACCCAACAACAAAAAACCCATTGTGCTGAAGGCTCAGAGTGACTGACCCCACAGCTGATATCTTGGATATGGATCACAACTCGTCAAGGTGGAGGGAATATCATTTGCTATTGGAGCCACTAGTGACACCTTTCTAAGCCACACATGAAACATGCACAGCAGAGCCAGTACAGTCTTATTTGGTGCTTGCACCGATTTGGTTGAGAGTCTGTAAATCAAGCAAGTACAAGCGTTCTTCACTATCAACACATCACTTGCTGCTACAATGACATACTATCTTTTAATGCCATAATACCACTTCACTGAATGCACTGGGTCATTTCTGGAAGAAGAAAAAAATATTTTAAATTTCATGTCATATTTTAAATCACATTCAAATGCTTTGATTCTGTACATTTGCTCAAGAAGGAAGGATAATGATTTTGCTAACATAATTCATACCACATAAGAAACAAATTTCCCCCAATATATTACACTAAAAGTCAAAGATGCAAAAGTAGATACTGGTTTAATTCTGAACACGCAAAAGCATAGTGTTTTGCTAAATGTTCAGGTAAGAAATACTACACAAAAGTCTGATGGCAGGTGACAGTACATCGTGTTGGTTCTTTGTCGGAGTGGTAATTAGGGGCAGCACCTGGTTCAGGAGAGGGGCTGTGTGGTGTAGACGGAAGTGGAAGACTAGCATGGAAAGAGAAAGGAGACGGAACAGAGACTGGCACAGCATTGTCAAATCCCTATTGGACTCTCCTCAAGTGCAATGAGAGGAATGACAAAACAATGTCCATCTTGTTGTTGACAAGAAGTATAGTTGATGCAAAGAGTCATTCTGATTCGTTCACTGGGATTTGGTCCGTAGCAGTCCTTGGTACACACTGCATTCCAGGAAGCTGTCATCCCCGAACTGAGGATGGAGTCTGGTGCTCTGCAAGGAAGGGTACCTACCTACAGGAACTGCAGCTGATCTACACTATGAGAGACAGTGCTTGTAGATATTGATTGATTAACATGGGAAGTTTTTATGATGCCTCTTTCATACCAGCTGAAACAGACATCACCAAATACATGTCCTATTTGTAAAATCCAAGCAACAAAAGCAACTTTTTCAATTTTTTTCCTGCTTATTTTTCCCAGCAGTGGGGTTCATTTGCAGCACATTTGTTCCATTCATGAGAAGCTTCAGTATCATTCCCATTCCCAACATAGAACATTGGTAAGAAAATACACAGACTCGCACTATAAATGGAATGTAACAAATTCACAGAGATTAGTAAAATAATCCCCCATCCCCCCTCCATCTTTATAAAAAAATAAAAATTCATTCTTCTACTCTTGGATAAGTGCTGTATTGCATTTTCAAACTAAATGCATGCACGGATTACAGCACATGCATGAGTTCAAATGCATTTTGAATTTTGCAGGAGATAACAACTAATATCCTGAAACAGCAATTACGATTGCACTCTTTTCCAACCTAGCAGTATGGATTTGAGTAATGTATTCAAACCTCCAAACCACATTCTAATTACACTCTGAATATCCAGATTAGGAGGAGACAATCTTAAAATCTTCTCAACTGCCTTCAATATTAGTGAGTAAGATTTTCTTTCATGACAGTCAAAGAATTTGCAAGCTAATTAGTAAAAACTTGTGGTCAATCCTGTGTGCTGAATAGCAGCGACAATGGGTGGATGCCATTGCTGCTGGGTCATCATCATCAACATTATCATCATGCATCATCATCATCATCATCATCATCATCATCATCATCATCATCATCATCATCATCATCATCATCATCATCATCATCATCATCATCATCATCATCATCATCATCATCATCATCATCATCATCATCATAATTAGGGATGGGTGGGTTCCAGAAAGATGTTTTAATATTGGCTGGGTGTCAACCTTATGGACAGACAGATTTGATTTATCATTTACTTGTATATCATTTTCAACAAATACATGTATGTTAACTGTGGCAGTGTCAACTGGAATTGGCTATTTGACTATGAACAAAAACTACAAATCTTTCAATGGAAAAGACCATCAGCTATTTCAGATTGTGTTTCCTCTAAAAACTCTTGTGGCTGAAACAAAGAGCCCCCTGAGCATATAAAAAGAACACAAGGACATTGGTGTCTACACTGTAAAGCAGAGCCAACACATTAACTCTGGACAGACAGGCACTGAAAATGGTTTCACTTCAAGGTCACAAGCACAGCACATTCAGCCCCACATATCTACACATTCAAACACACTCTACTCAGATGCACAGGACTAAACCCAGTACACATAACAAACACTGACTTCACAGTACACACATGGACTACACAGTTCACAGGCACACATGTTCTACATACACAATACACAGACACAAACGAACTACACACAGTACATAGACACATATGGACTACACACATTAAACAGACACACATGGACTATATGCACACTACACAGACACAAACGGACTACACACAGTACATAGACACATATGGACTACACACATTAAACAGACACACATGGACTATATACACACTACACAGACACACATCAACTACACACAATACATAGACACATATGGACTACACACATTAAACAGACACACATGGACTATATGCACACTACACAGACACACATCAACTACACACAATACATTGACACACATGGACTTCACAGTCCAGACACACCTGAACTACACACACTTCACACACACATAGACTACACACACACTATACAGACACACATGGATTATACACAATACACTGACACACATGAACTACACAGACACACATGAACTACACAGACACACATGAACTACACAGACACACATGAACTACACAGACACGCATGGACTTCACAGACATGCACACACATAAACCCCACACACTACACAGACACGCATGGACTACACAGACATGCACACACATAAACCACATACACTATACAGACACACATGGACTACACAGACATGCACACACATAAACCCCACACACTACACAGACACAAATGGACTACACAGACATGCACAAACATAAACCACATACACTATACAGACACACATGGACTCCACAGACACAAATGGACCACACAGACACATATAAAATACAAAGATACACATGGACTACACAAACATGCTTGGAACACAGACACACATGGACTACACAAACATGCGTGGAACACAGACACACATGAACTACACACATTTGGATGGGTCAATGCTGCCGAAGTGTTCCCCACTACTGAATCATCACAGGAAGTATCTACTTGTGCAGAGGCATCTAGATGGGTGATGCATGAATCACAAGACAAGAGTCAATGAACAGTGCGCAAGATCTCCCAGCCTGGTAAACCCCCTCACTTGGTCCGATAAAGTCAAGGTTAAAGTTGTGGCCCGTCAGCTTGGCAGAGAAGTAAATCATAGCTTGTCTTCATGGTTTTGACTGAGTGGAAACCCCTGACTGTTTTCCCACGCCACTCGACCATCACTGTCCCTGTCTGACACTCACTCCATGCTTGTCCCACTGTTCACTGCATCAACAACTAGTTCATTATGACACACATGGGAAAAATAATGGTCTTTTTGGTTTGCAGTTCATCAAACGATCATCTCAGAAGATAATGGGTCATGGGGATTACAGGGTCAACACTGGTTTTTTGTAATCTTCAGTTTTCTGATCAAATTTGTCTTCTTTTTTTCTCTCTCTCCACACACATTTTGTAGGATTTCACATATATCTTCTTCCACTGTTGTGATTGAAGGACACTGTTCTCTTCAAATCCTGGTTCTATGTTCCAGCAATAGCTATTAAGAGAGTGCATACATTTTCACTGTAACACATCATTAGGTGTGTGGCATGACCACAATCTCTTGAGTTGCATCCACATTTTCTTCATTTCACCAAACTGGCAGCTCTCCAAAGTTTTGGTTGGTACCAGTAGTGATTATGAGTTTTAAAACAGTCATTGGGAAGTTGAAATCCTCCTTTTTACTGTTTCAAAAGTACAAATCCACAATAACCTGATGTTACTGTGACATCTCTGAATTTGACAAATCATCAAACCAAAGTCCTCTTCTAATCAATCACAAACAACTTTCAGGACTGTTGGCTACCTCCTTCTTTCCTTCAGGACAAAAAACAAACTTCAGGTTCCTCCGAGCAGGCTGCACAGAATATCTCCCACTCAAGCTTCCAAGCTGGCATTTGACCCCAATCTTTCACACGTCCAACAAACACTTTGACTTTCTTTCTGTCTGTGATGTCTTGCAAAATATTAACATCAAGAAGACACATCTTGGTGCAAAGCAGTGCACAGTGCCAGCTTGGGGTCTTCAAACTTTTCAATTTCTGCAGTCTGCTTTCCAACTCACACACTGACCTGCATCTTCAGAATGACATGGTTAGTGCACAAAATAGCTTTAGCACACCTCTTCTCAGATCGACTTCTCCAGAACTCAACCTCTCAGGCAGCAATCAACCAGGCAGGATGCACATGCCCAGGAGGTAATGGTGGAAATAGTGCTGGCCACTCATATTCCAGAAGGTTTTTGTTTTTCATGCTCTTGTATTCAAAAGTGATTTTCACCTTTGGAGGGTCAGATATTCTGGAGTTCTGCAGAGCTCCTGTGTCACACCTTAGTGTCCCTCTGTATGGGCAGAGCTCCTATGTCACACGTCAGTGTCCCTCTGTATGGGCAGAGCTCCTATGTCACACGTCAGTGTCCCTCTGTATGTGCAGAGCTCCTATGTCACACCCCAGTGTCCCTCTGTATGTGCAGAGCTCCTATGTCACACCTCAGTGTCCCTCTGTATGTGCAGAGCTCCTATGTCACACCTCAGTGTCCCTCTGTATGTGCAGAGCTCCTATGTCACACCTCAGTGTCCCTCTGTATGTGCAGAGCATCCATCTGCTCCAGGATGAAGGCGATAGTGTTCTGGCGAATGGTCCCAATGTGAGATTTCAAGATCAGGATCTGTTCATTGGCTGCTTCAAGTCGGGCCTGCAGGTTTGTGTTTTCCTCCATCAACTTTTCTCTGGCCTGAAGAATAGAAAATAACTGGCATTGAATCTTTGCAAATTTATATTTCAGGCCAAAGAAGAAGAAGACAATTACCAACAATAATGCATAAAGATCAAAAGTTATAAGTTTACATTACAGAAACAATTATTTCCATCACTTGTGGAATTTTTGTGGAATTTTGTGTGTATGTGTTTTTTTCTCTTCCCCCCCCCCCCCCCCCCCCCATCCCCCCACCCCTCCTCTTCTCTCTCTCAAGTTGGGGATGAGATGGAAATATTTGAGGAAGGATAAGACAATGTGTCTAATGACTGTTCTTAATAATTGGTCCAAGATTAGACAAAATATATACAAGGAAAAAAAGTGCAGGGAAACATTTCCACTCAACAAGACCGAATCAAATGAAGATACTGAGATATGTGCATTTTGGTACTTGTGGAAAACATAATTTTGAAGTGTGTGAGATCAAAGGGGCAACACAAACCACAAATGATGACACAGCAGAAATGAAGGTCCGTGTTCAGACTACATCTACTTAGTTGTGTTTGCAATCATCCAAGAAAAGAACACCAACACAACTCAATAGTGAGGGCATCAGTTTGGGTGTACAAAAAAGTGCATTCTGGATAATTCATTTCCTGTCTATTTTCTTTAATTGGTTTCCCTAAAACTGTTGTAAATTTACTCTTCCTCTGTGTCAATAAAAAGAGTAGCTTCACACATGAGTGTTTTTACTGGAAATCAGCTATTTACAGGGGCCTTTGTCATTTCTTGCATTCAAAGATGTAAGCACTGCTCACTTCCTCAATATACAGCAAGCCTGCAATTAGCTTGCAATAGGAGAGTCACAGCTAGCAATTGAGAGAGTCCCTTGGTGACTACAGCCATCCAATCACTCCAAGCAAACTAGTCTGAACCATCATGAAAACAAAAAGACACAACAATATCCAAGCATCCCCTTCTATGCACACTATTCAAGAAGTCAACACATTGACAAAACAGTCATATTCCAGTGCATACAGCAATCAACATAATACAGAATCAAATGAAATTTTCTGTGCATATTACAGTAACCACTCAAACATTTGCTGAGCAGATCTGGCTCAGTGCTCAATGCACAACTTGGATTACTTCCATTCAGAACAAAGAGAAATTCTTCACATTTGAAGTCCATTAAGTACAGAATCTTCAATCTCACGGGTCTGAGCAAAAGAGGCCTTCAGTATGCCTCATTGGTTGGATATGATAGATATATTTGAGGGAAAACGGTTTATTAACAATTCCAAATGCCCATTACTGGATGCTGGACTAAAAACATCCAGATCCACTTCTGTCAGACATGTGAAAAGGATATAACCAATCAGATGCAAGCAAAGATTCCTGAGAATCAGTTTCTGGTATGCATTTGGGATGCACATGGAGTTCATGCAAGAACATTGGCATGAAATGATCCAGTCACAAGGATGCAATACATTCAGCAGCCAGACACCTCTGAGAAGATGTCACAAATTTTAACATGAAGACCAGTGTAATTCCTTCTTGAAATTTACATTATTACACAAAGTCAGATTCAATGTTGCATTTTATTGGGCTGAAATTCTCACACGGCCTTTGAAAGCATCTACCCTATCGCCAAGATAAACTTATAAGCAGCTCTAAGCATGTATAAAATTTGGGGTTGGAGTAGGGGGTAGGGGGTTGGGGTAGGGGGTAGGGAGTGGGGGTGGGGGGAGTCAAAGTATTTACACATTCTATACATAAAGGATGTGCTAACCTCAGAAGGTAAACACCATGTAGCAAAATGGCTATAACTATCACTACATAATGGTTGACTGCAAAACAAGAGCAGGAAGAGGAGGAGCAAAATACCCATGCAGAGAGGCGTACAAAGAGAATGAAACACCCAAGACATCGTTTTCAGAACAAATCATCCACACATCCAATAGGAAGAATGTAAAAAAAAAAGGCAGCACATCAAAATGTAGAAAAGACAGCCATCACATTAAACTTCTGTACGTGAATCCACTCAAAGCCGGTGATCCACAAACTGCATGAACCTTAGGTACATCTTCTATATATATGTCCAATTCATCACAATCTGCGAAATTTCCTTTTGAAAACAGACTAAACTGCAACCATGTAGCTGCATTTTCCCCTCTTCATATTAGACAATATTTTAAATTTTGTTTCATATTTCACTGTGAAATACTAGTAATGGGGAGTCACCACGTTTCAATTTTATAGAAATTAAAGGTGGTTTCTGCCAAACAACTTAAAATTCATTTGTTGGTTTGTTTGCTTTTAAATGCAGTTTGAACATAGTAGAGTATCTAACATAAACATTTATCCTCACAAACATATCTTAAACATTCTATAATAGTTTAGATAAAGTATGCTATAGCATCTCATTCAAGAAATAAGCTGTTAGGGGGAGACTGCAGACTGTAAATTGGGAAAATCTCTATGACTCACTGTATGAGGGTCTCTATCAGTACCCACTACAAGTTAACTGTTCTGATTTGATATTTCAGTCTCATACGCTGAAATTACAACTGCAGTTGCTATCAGGAAATTAATCAATTAACGGTTTTGATTTCGGTTCCTGTCAAGAATCATACAAACAATTTTGGGCAGTGTATCTCTGCTTGAGTCATCAACATGAAAAGTACAAATAACATTCATAGGAAAAAAGGTTTTCTGACAGACAAAAATGTTATATCTCCCATGTTCCACATGACACTTAAGTAAATGTTTATTTCAATGAGGGAAAAAAAGAAAGTGAAAAGGTATGAGAGAACATAAAGTAGCATAGAATACTAGCTGCCTTTAAGCACTTCAAACTTGGGATGACAAACTGAATTAAGAATAAATCTGACACTTGTTCTTCATGGTAGGTTAAAACTAAACTATTAGAAGCTGCTTTGAATACATCACACACACCACACACACAGATGTCACAATGATGGCTGTCTTTCCTACAGCAGGTGGTAAGTTTGCCCACATGAGGTGCATGAGAGGAAATACCAGGGGCCACAGGACGGCAGGGAGGTGGGAAATGCCATGAAACAAAGGCAGTAGTCTGATACATCATGATAAGTCAAGGCAACTTACAGCACAGCCTCTTCATGGAGAGTATCAAGCTACAATGTAGGATCACAAAAAACGCATGGTAAACTTTTCATTATCAAATGCTGCAATTTTGTCATCAAAAGAAAACAAATTAGAAGAGCAAAACTCTTTTGACTCATACAAATTATCATAGCACTACCACAAAAGAAAACCTCTACCCAAGATTTCATCAAAAGAGAGACCTTGTTCATTGAATTAAGGTCCTTCATCTTTGCTACCCAGTTGAGCTGCAGGGCAGGCAAGATGACAGTGAGAGGCATGAGTAGTGGGACCCGTCACATGTTACAACCATGAACAGTTTTGCTTTCCTGGGCCAGTAAAGTACACATATGAAAAACTGCATGGGCTGCACACATTGTCTTTCTTTAAAGCACAGACGTTTCTGGCCTTTGGTCAGGGATCAAAATGACCAAAGGAATTACTCTATTTCATTCATCACATTTAACAGCTAAGGATAGTTTTTGCAGATAAATATATAGAAGTTTTTGGCCTCTGATCAGTGATCAAAATGACCAAAGGAATTAATCTATTTCATTCATCACATTTAACAGCTAAGGACATATTTCACAGATAAATGGATGCAAATAATGCGTCAGTTTAAAAGTTATCTAAGATGGCATAATGTCATCTAAAAAGTATCTTTTCAACACTTTTATTTATGGTAGAGAGAAGAAAAAACTCTCCTATGAACAAGGACAATACTGGACCATTCAGAGAATTATTGTTTGAATCATATCAGCAGAAATGCAAATGTGTAAGGGTTAAAAAAATCTGAACTCACTAATCATTTCTGCTGCATCATCATTTCAATCAAAGCACAAATGAGTCATGCAGTCAGTACTTTGTTGCACAAGAAATTTTGCTAAAATCATTTTCCACTCTCATGTCTACAATACCCTCTTACAATTTAGAGTGATTTGTCATGCATTCTTGATGTAAATAAGGAATGACTGGATTTTATAATATAAATCAAATATACTTTTGTGCTTCTGTATGGAATGTGTGGTGAGCACAGAATGAAGAGGAGGAAAACAATCATTCATCTCATTAATATATTTCTTCAATTATTCTGCCATAGGCTCAAGGACATGCATTTTCTACAGATACTTAAAGGATTGGCAGAACGAAAAGCAGATCCTCAAAACAACTATCACTGATTCTGCTGTAAATGATGCATGAAGTATTTGATCATCAGTCACAAAACGAGAGGGCCAAGCCAATGAGTAACTTTCAAAATGTCTGAGAATTCACCAAGTGTGATCAAGAGCATTGACAGCTTCACCACCAGGGTAGTAGTAGATGTGGGACAGTGCCACTCAGAAAGATCAGAGTGAGAGAAATCTGTAGGACAGCTACAAACGTCAGGCATGCTGCTGAAGGTCACTGTGCTAGTCCACTGAGAATACAATTCCCCATGCAAAATCTCCCCAAAAGAGGTGAAGAAACTGATCACTTTTGTATTCCAAATTAACTTAAATACTTTGAAGTTTTCCCTCATGGAAAAAATCCACACAACTCCTGACATCTTTAAGATGCTGTTGTAACACTTAAGCATCTAGGAGATCACAAGTCAACTTCTACATAATGTTCAGTTTTCCCCACAGACTCTACCTAAATCTGCCCTAAAACTCTTCCTACTAATATACCAATGGTCATATCACAAATCAACTGGAAATCTCAAACATGACACCACCTAAAGTCTCCTGACTAGCACTTTCTAAACAAAGAGGAACACTACAGTGGAATAGCAATCAGGCAACATAATTCATCAGTGGCACTCACCTCCTCAGCCTGAAGGAGTCTGTCATAGAGCTGGGCCTGTTCCTCATAGAACTCGCCCTCAGCAGTCTCTTTGCAAGAGCACTGGCTCTTCTGGCTGCCGGAGTCACTGGAGGACTTGCTGGTGTTGTCGTGCACCATGGGTGGTGTGGAAGCTGCAGCTCGCTTGTGCCTCTGGGACATTTTTCGCTTGGCACTGTAGCTCAGGGCGTGTGGGCTGACCCCTGCAAGTCACAGGATAAGGAACTTCTTGGAGAAAACTGGTGCCATGGTGAATGTATAACTAGATGTAACTACAGTATGGGCCGAGTGAATTGCTCTTGAAAAATCTTCTGATATTGTTTTGATCACTGAGCTTGCTTGGAGACTTAATGACTTTCATTGAACTTAGAGAAAAGATAATTCCTTAATTAGGCTGGGTATAAACAATTCTGTAAAAAGTGTCCAGAAATTTCAGGGAACTGCGTGACATCTTTGCCCACCAGCAGAAATGACCACTGGACAATGACGACTATACAGAACTGCCACTCCATGTCCCTGGTCCATAAATAGAAATGAAGCCCACATGACCAGGATAAAACAAGTTCAGCATCACTGAAATGCATGACTGAGGCAAAAACAGCCCACCATGCTTAGATAATTCTATGAATATTTAATATTCTGGTCATGCAGTGTCTGTTGACTCATTTGCTGATTCATTCCTTATCAGGCAGTAAAACACTTTAAATAACTAGCTGAGTTTGCTCATATTATAAGCATCTTCATTTTGTGGTCAATCATATACTGATATAATTATTGTCTGCACATTGTTACACAGGACAAATTCTTACTTGATGCCAATACAGCAATGAAACTAAAGCAACAAAGCTTTCCAACTATAAAAAACCACACAGCTAGTTTGCAAATGTAACCATACATATTCATTAATTCTTGAACAAGCCCATGACAAGAAAACCACTTTAAAACACAACAGTTTTCAGAAGAGATGATTGAAATAGCAAACAGTCCCATCCTAACAAATCTAAATCACACATCTTCAGCGATACACCCAGAATCTCAAACATCCATCATCCCTTCTTCCATGCATCACGCTTAGCTAATTTTAACACCACTTAATTGCCATGTCCAATGATTACAGCACTGATAAATCAACAGTGACCATCACTTTCCCTGTCACTGGTTTGACAGCCCTTACAGGCACATACCATTAGAGATGGAGTCCGACCGATGCGCCCCGGAGCCCTTGTGGTTCCGACACTCCATCACCACCAGGTCCTTGCAGTGCTTGTGTGCATTGATCCCACAATCTGCAGCACAAGCAGACAGGGACAGAAAATATGTAGACATTCTTTCTTTTCCATCTCTTTTCGTAATGGTGGTATGTGATGTGCTAGTATTTTATTTTCCAAGTGGAACTGGGAGATAGTCAAAGTATGTTCCTTGTTCCAAATGATATAAACTGTAACCAAATCTGCAAACATCAACTACACAAATGGATACTTACAACTCTCCAATAATGTAGAAAAGCAGCATTAGTATCAGGGTTACCACCACCACTATACAAAAAAACACAGTCTCTATGACCCATGTTATGCACTGTGTTTACATAGTTTTAACAAACATCAAGACAACATCAGAACACTGAAGCAAAATTCCAGAGGATGTTATAAATATTCACGAATTACCTCTGCATTTCCATCCTTGCTTGATAAGTCCCCACAGCTGAAAACGAATGAATAGGTATAACAGTTGAACATTTCATACTTATCAGACACAGAATTCTCCATGTGGCGAATGCAACTTGAAAATGCACACACACACACACACACACACACACACACACACACACACACACACACACACACACACACACACACACATCCCCCAATCAAATGGAACACATGTACACAGAGCCTTCCGAGTCTGTGTCAAGTAGCTTGAACATACTGTGGTAGGTGGCGGTTGTTGTTGCTGCCGAGCAGGGGACAACAGAGGTGTAATAGCGATGGTGGGGTGTACGTGGAGAGGACAAGTGGGGCCAGTTGATATTTCCAACTCCTTTATTCCTCCACCTTACATGGGCAGCTTACAAGCGTACATGACACAAGCCGTGTCCACCACTGAGCTAGCGTGATGTACGCTGCCCATGTAAGGTGGAAGAAGTTGGAAATAACCGGCCCGACTTGTCCTCTCCACGCACGTCCCATCATCGTTATTACGCCTCTGTTGCTCCCCGCTCGGCATCTCAACAACCACCGCCTCCTACCACAATGGTGGCAGCAGTGGGATGGAGAGGACTATCATGGCTTGGGAGCGGTCTGGTGAAGAGGCAACTCCTCCATCGAGCTGCATTTTCGAAGAGGACGAAAACCTGCACGGAGAGCATTTAGACCCCGTCAGCTAGCAGGAGAGAACATCTTGTTTTGGAGATGGCGCGACTACGACCACGTCGGATAGCCCCTGGGAGACCAGACATGTTATCGCCGCCACATCGCCCGCAGATGTATGAGGATTCCTCGCTGCATAGACCCGGCAGCAGGAGGGAGCAACTGGGACCCGTTTCGACAGCGAGAGACGACAGCCTTGCCAAACATCTACCAGGATGAAAGATTGCTCAGAGAAAAGGGCCTCACAGGATCCGTCGACAGTAGAAAGTATAAGTGATCAAGATGGGACGCTAAAGAAGGCCTATAAGAACTTTCGAGAGCAAGTGCGTCAACTTTCGTATGGACTCAAGGCAGTGGGGAAACACTACTAGTACTACGCAGGAGGAAATGTGGAATCATGAGACTCAATAACGTGCTGCCAAGAAGGTAAGAAATGAATCGATTTAATTTATAGTTTGGCGCTAGGTTGGGACGAACTGTGTGTTCGTGGTACCATAATGTGGCATTGTGGGTGAGTAATGGAGAGATCTGGACATGACCTAGTGTGGGGTCTACAGCTGAAGGTGCTGCTGAGGAATATCTGGACGACCCTTTTTAAGGAGTCTCGGCGCCGTGTGTGCTGTGGAGAAATGTCTGGAGAGGCCCAGGGGAGGCCGGTAGCACAGGTGTACTGAGGGTAGACATCCAGGTTTGACTCAGTGTGGGTCGGCAGCAATGATGTGCTAGCTCTGTAGAGGTGTCCAGATTAAGCCCGCTAGGGGTAGGCAACATTAATGCGCTGTTGAGAGATGTCCAGATTCGACTTATCAGAATCGAGTTGTCGGTACCAGTTCACTGTAGTGTCGCATTGCTGTTTGTGTTGTGTGCTTTGCTGTTCTGGCATGGAGCAGCTGTACGAAATGTGTCTTGTAAAGATTTGAGCTGAGTAGCGTTGTGTATTGCCATGTTTGATAATAGATCATGCTATATACATCCTCCCTGTGCATTACTGAATGGTGATAGGAATTTTATCTCCTGGTATTTCCTCCTGATTTCGTATATAAATCACTCGACAAGAATGTGGGACTGTGATGTTTCAAGGGTTAAGCGACTGGACGTTTGCTGAACCAGGGTTGCGCCCTCAGATGGACATTAGACAGGGGAGAGGGCTGCAACGTTCTCCGGTGGGCCTTCTGCTATTCTGCTCGCGACAGTGAACGTGCAATGTGTTGGACATTTTGCGACATAGAAAGTGTGGACTTGACTTGCATTGTACTGGATTTTTCGAACTGCGGCGTGTTTTAAGTACAACTTTCATAATATTTTACGTTGTATCAGGATCATAAATGTGCGTGTTAGTATGGTAGCAAGTTACTAATGTTACAACCGTCAATGTATGAGTGTTTATAACACAAGTATTTAGGCATGCAGACCTGTTATGAGATGAGCTGTCTAACCGGGAGTAATTACATAAACCAGTTGGAGTCACTGTGTAAGTTACTGATGTGGAGATTGTGGTAGCTCGTATCACCATGCTTAATCCTGAGACCAGGACGAAGGGCATTTCTACTAGTACGGGATGAGATGGTTAACTTCTGAACAAACTGGCGTTTGGCAGATCCTTAACTACCTTAAGTCTTAGAGTACCATACTGAACAGTTTGTAGCTCACCGAAGAGGAGGCAATTCTGTTGATAAAATGCAGATTCTAAACGACGGAAGAGTACCCAGGACCCCAGGGAACCTTTTGGGTGGCCTGCTACGAGGGCGTGGCAGATTAAAGGGCGGGAAGAGTACTAGTGTGGTGGGGGTACAGCAAGTGTTAGCCGTTTAGCCTCTCTTGTTCACACGCAGTAAGAACTAATTTGCTCTCCTTCCTGGTTATACAGTCATCGATTGCATGATCTAGTAGTATTATATTCTTGCAGTATCCATTGAATGCGTTCGTTCACTACTGCAAAGGTCTTTTGTTAGAATTATCTTTCTTTGTTAGGGAATTCGTGTAGAAATATCAAAGAATGCCGACAATCCGTCTCAGTATGTGAGGTACCCTTGATACCTCAAGAAGGGGAGAAGTCCCAGAAGAAATGACGCTGGCTGAATTGGTGAGACTAATTCGTGGCTGTCCCATGAGGCTATCTGTTTATACATGAAGAGTTAGGATCTGGATGGCGGGGTGAGCCACGACCTGATCAAAGGAAGAATACATGTGGTTCAAAGTTCTTAAGTTTCTTAATTAGCCCAATTGGTTGAGAGCATCTGGAGCTCTGGTTGACAGGCGCCTGTCTGTGTCAGGATGTCGAAGTTATTGGAACCTCTGAGGTTCTGGGACTGTCTCAGCCATAGAGAACGGAGGGGTGGAGCCAGAGGAAATAGAGCGAAACATGCTGAGTCGAGAGAGTGGGTCTGAGAAGTTCGAAGAAGACGAGGGTCCAAAGGCGGACAGGGACGTGTGTGGACACCACTGTCTGCCCATAGCTCAGAGCTGGACACGGCTAGTCATGTACGCTTGTACGCTGCCCATGTAAGGTGGAAGAATAAAGGAGTTGGAAAAATCAGTCGGCCCGAATTGTCCTCTCCATGCAAATCCCGTCATCGCTAGTCGTGCTACAACATCTCTTTTGCCCCCGCTCGGCATCGCAACCACGCACTTACCACAATACAATTCTCTCTCTCTCTCTCTCTCTCTCTCTCTCTCTCTCTCTCTCTCTCTCTCTCTCTCTCTCTCTCTCTCATTCTCTTTCATTCTCTCTCTCCCTCTCTCTCTCTCTCTCTCTCTCTCTCTCTCTCTCTCTCTCTCTCTCTCCCTCCCTCTCTCTGTCTGTCTCTGTCTCTCTCTCTCTCTATCTCTCTCTCTGTGTCTCTCTCTGTCTCTCAGTCTCTCTGTCTCTCTCTCTCTGTCTC
>JAWQFJ010019240.1:0-10000 GCA_034096865.1 Theodoxus fluviatilis | reverse complement strand
GCAGTAGACATTTGAGTTTCAAAAATATTTCTGCTTACATTTTAGGATAAATATGCATCAATATGGATTCAGATGTAACTCACCGATGAAACTGATCCTCTGGGTTCTTTTGCCAAGGAGAGTTCATAAATCTCATCTTCTGTGTAGTGGAGGTCTAAGGATAACTGAAAAAAAGCGACAATCATCCATAGTGATTCAAACTTGTCAGGAAACAACACAGTGAATCGCGGCTTACTTCCAATGAACAGGCAAGAATAGTTTTAGAGGCTTAATCATGTATTTTTTGTATACAGTTCCATATACATTGCATGTCACATGGCTACAGCTACTATTCTACCCTACTGTCTACTTTCACTGAGTGACCTCTTGCCTTCAATCCTTTAATCCCCCCCCCCCCCCAACTCATTTTCACTCACTCATGCACACACCCCACCTCCACCCCCAACCCCACACTGTGCATGCCTGTCATTCCCAATCAAACTAATACAAAGCTGGTGAGCAAGTATACTGTGGATTGAATTTCTCAAGTATTTCCAACTTTCACTATGCATTACAGTCATCCTGATGAGCAACAAACGATGTGCAAAATCCCCCCCCCCCCCCCCCCCCCCACTCACCCCCCCACCCCACACACCCAAAGTATTTGTACAACAAGATAATTGGAGAGGAGTCCATAAAAAATATACACAGATTCGCTGTGTTTGCATGCGTTAGTTAATACTAAGTTTCCATTTGTATCAACGTATCAGCCAGTCATGATCAGTCACCCAAACTGACAGTAACTGATCGTTTCTACCTCTGATGAACTGCCAACAGTTCCAGTCCACATGTCTTTGATCAGCTGGGCTGCCCAGGTAGTGGTCGGTCGGTCAGTGAAGTTAGTATTGCTTACCCTCAAGGTGTTGACAAGATCCATGTTGGCATCCACAGGAATATTGTCATTTCGCTGCAGCCTTGTTAGTTCTCGCATGATGACAGAGAGCTGTGCCATCTTTCTGAAGTTGATGAGGTTGCCGTCCACCTTGTCTGGCAGGGCGGTGTGCAGTGATATCAAGTCCTTGAGGTGGACCCCCCTGGGGAAAAACAGCCAGGAGTAGAGTCAGAGAGCGCCAGGAGATCTGGTGAATGTGTTGCATATATGAAATAGACCTCTGGTATAGAGAAAGAAAAAAAATAGAAGGAGGAAAGTGGAGGGGCGCATTGGAAGCCATGCATAGAAAGACCTCATGAAGAGGGGTGAAGGCGAGAGAGGGAGAGGGCAAGTGAAGAAGGGGAGGGGGAGGAGGAAGGAACAGATGGTTAGGCTCAATCAATTTACCGCATTCCTCTCCCCCTTTGCCAAACACGGAAACTATGCACCAACACCCCCGCGCGGAGGGGGGAGAGGAGGGGGAGAATACAGAGGGGAGAGGAGAGGAGGAAGGAAGGGGTGCTCAAAACGATGGGCCACTATAGTCGCTACAGCCTGCACTCACTTCAAAGGAACAAATGCCGCCACGTCAGATCAAAGTCAAAGGATTTTAAACTGTGACAAAAGCCACCAGACATAAGTCAGTATTTTTGAAATAAATCTTTGGATCGTGCATGGGTGGAGATGGCTCACTACTAATTGATCGAAGGGCGTAGGGGAGAGACACTTCTTTGGTTTCATGTTCAGTAAGAGAAAGAGATAGAGAGAGAGAGAGACACACAGAGAGAGAGAGAGAGAGAGAGAGAGAGAGAGCGAGAGAGAGAAAGCGAGAGAGAGAGAGAGAGAGAGAGAGAGAGAGAGAGAGAGAGAGAGAGAGAGAGAGAGAGAGAGAGAGAGAGAGAGAGTTGAGGTTAATTAAGTCCGGATGCCAAAATGCCCGCTGGAGTGCAGGACGAACCTCAAGCGTTGGCAATGGATGGATGGGTGGATGGATGGATGGATGGATGGATGGATGGATGGAAGGAGGGAGGGAGGGCGGGAGTTGTGGGTGGGTGGATGGATGGATGGATTTAAGGGCCAATCAGCCTTGTAGGCTATATGAAGCCACAACGTTGATAAACACCTACTTTTATCAATGCATTAAAATGCCTCACGACACAGGATTCAGTTAATAATCAAATTAAACACTATCGGAACTAGATAATAGGTTCGAGGTATACTGCCCACCAGCCCGCGAGAGCTAAGACCTTCAATCACGAAAACTCACAAAGGCCTTTACAGCATAATTCAAATATCGATTTCCTTTGTCACCTCGTACAAAGGAGTTAGAAATGGATGGATGTATGGATCCCAAGGGCCCATCAGCCGTGAAGGCCACACATTTCTATAGCGTAGTTCAACGATTTAAAAATGTTGAATCGGAAGTTTACATCAAAAGAGGTACACGAAGAAATATCGAAAAACAATAAAGACATATTATGACTCAATGACGAGAATAAAACCCAGAATCTTTCAATAATTGTACCACAGCAAGAGGATCCTTACAATGTTCTGTTAGTCTGCTTGACCCACTCTGTAGATGAGCAGGTCGGGGATACTCAACCAGAATGTGCCGCAAAGTTAGCCTGCACTGGCAAGCACAGCACTTCGGTGGAGGCTCCGACCACAACAAACCCCCTGATGTGGGTCCTTCAGGAGTCGAAACCCCCTCTCCCTGCAAGACTGCCTGATCTGAAGCTGACCGCCACCGCCCCTTCCTGCGTCTGAAGATTGACTGCAGATGCAGTGGACCAGACAGGTCCCCTCCCCCCTCGCCGCACCTTGCATCAAAAAGACAGTGGGATCCCGGATCACCACTGTGCCTAGTTGATCTCCCTCAATACCCGCCCCCCCACCCCCCACCCCACCCCGGTCCATTTCTTCAACTGTGACGGTGATCTGTGTCTCGGGTTGAGAAACGCCCGTAGCACGTCGTGAAGGGATGATACATGAAGTGTCCCTTTGTATCGAACCTGGACAGAAACCCGTGAAGTGGAAGTGTAGTTGTGTAAAATTGTGAGGTTTCGTGATTCAATCACGATATTCTTTTTCCCCAAGTCATGAAACGTGTAAGGTAAACACCTTCTTTCAAAGCCCACATGTTCTTGGTAAATTCTCATTAAGAGTTTATTTTCAACCCCTGATTTTGTTTGTCCTGTGAATCCGATTCCCCGAGGCTTTGACTTGGTGTCACATTTTCAGATTTGCCTTATTTGACATGCCACGCCTGATTATTCATTCATTATTTTAGACTTATAAATGTTTCATCAACCACCATTGTCATATTACATTTTCTCAGATCGCAGCGAAAAATTAAGTTGTTTTGATCTTTGAATCCGACTTCCACATCCATCAAATTCACAGCCTGGACGTGCGAGTAAATCTTTCCCAAAAGGGTCATGACAGTGGGGAGAGGAAATGCGGGTTTGGCACCTGTTCCCGAGGATTTCTAGGCTGACCATATCTGAGGGCTCGCTTCACCCTTTTTTCTCGCTTCCCTCCGATTTTGGCAGCAGCGTCCACCTGAAGAGACTGATGACGGCTCCCTTTCTTTACGTGCAACATCAGTACCTGGGATTTCTCTGACCATAGAGTAGATGTCTAAGTGAAGGAGTTCTTCTCGGGGAAGGCTCTGTCATCAGCACTTCCTGGCACGATGGACACTACGGCGACCACCGTGGCGGAGAATTGGCTTTCCTCAAGAAGCAACCGCGTAGCTTCGAGCGACGTTTCCTGTACCGAACGAGTCACCAGATGAGTGTTCCCATCAGTCAACAAGAACGACTGGCTGACCAACCGCCCGACAGACAGCCCGACTGACTATAAAGCTCAACCGCCCGTCAACCATGACAGGCTATTGAGACCAGTAAGGTGGCAAACATTAAATCCAAGTACCATGAAAGGACGTGTTCATTAATGTATAGTCAATGGGATACAAATACGATAAGGAGTGAAATAAATGCAACAAGCACAACGTCCAATCACAAAGGTATGACAATGTTTCAAATACTCCTATACAAATGAGACATAAATCTATATACGATCAAATAGGATAACACATACTTTACGAACACCTAGGATGACTGAGGCAGAGGAGAGGGCATCCCGCTGGATTTGGCTAAAGAGAATCGTGGGAGAAGACGGTGTATCATAGGGCAACCAGGAGACAGTCTCGTTCAATTCACAGACATCCTTATCCTACTAACGAAAATGCCCAGTCTTTATCGGAGCTGCTTCCTTCAGTCCGCAATGCACGAGGCGATTCCACGCGTTCCACAGTGACGCTCAACACACGGCCCTTTGTACGCAGCGCTCATCGCTTGCGATACGTGTAGAGAGCGATGTTGCCAAGCTTCACAGCCACGTGTGGAATGGAATAGAAACTGTCCTATTTTGCGCTGAGTAGCCAGGGTCATCCAATGATATCTTCCAATCGCTGCGGGGTTTTTCCTTTTTACTGATTGAGCTCTGCAAGTACCAACTAAGAATGCCATGAAGGCATCTTGCTCTGTGACGAGCAAGAACGAGATGGCGAATTTAACTGGGCTGCTCTGGCTGCCGAACCAAAGCTGTGGGATGGCCTTCCAGAAAAGCTGCGAAAATTGTCCTCGCTTCAGACCTTTAAATCCTGCATGAAGACTCATATATTCCATCTTTGACTGTGTCGAGTGCCTCGAGCATGCCTATGGGTGTGAGATTGGCGCTATAAAAGAGCCAACATATATACACACGCGCACGCGCACACACATACACACATAGCTACACACACACACACACACACACACACACATACACACACACATGTACATACATGTACATACTGACAGACCGAGAAACAGACGGACGGACTGACGGACAAACAGACATACATGTTGATATAGGCTCGCCACTGTCCGAAGCAAGGCGCTGTGGGTACGCCTACAGTCCTGCCTATCGATGTTGCTGGATATTGCAGCAAGTCCTTAGTAGCCAGCAACTTTAATAGCAATAATGAGGCTTCGTATAACGGCCTTTAGAAGCGATCAGGCGCGATCGTCTCGCCCGCGAACACATATACACCCCACGCAAGGTGACAGAATAAACCAGAGTCGGTGTCAAGAATGGGACAACACAGCAGGCAGTGTCCTGTTTTGGAGACAAGGATCGCCTGACTGACTGGACATTGCGTATAGCTACAGTGGTCACTCCCGAAGAAACTGGACGATGCCTGACTGACTGGACATTGCGTATAGCTACAGTGGTCACTCCCGAAGAAACTGGACGATGCCCTTCCATTGCCTCTGACGAGCTTTGCTAGCCGAAGTATGCGAAGTCCGTCGCGTCCCCCTCGATGTCAGTGTCCACTCAACGCTTGCTACAGTTGCTGCAAATATGGATGGGCTACATCGTACTCGTTTCACAGCACCGTGTCTCACGCAATAGTGAGCCTATATGCACATATTTCACAGCTCTCTGCATAGCTTAACCAACTTCTCCATCGCGTTCTTACTCTCACTGGACGCGCCACAATGACATTCTTAGTTAGCGCTTGCAGAACCTCATCAGTAAAACACGCGCAGCGATTGGAAGATATCTGTGGATGACACTGGCGGCTCAACCCTGAATAGGACAGATTCTATTCCATTCCACATGCAGCTGTGTCGCTTGGCAGCATCGCGGTCTACACGAGTGATAAACGGTGAACATCGTACACGAAGCGTGGCATGGATTGTGTAGAATCCCTCGTGAACAACAGATTAGAGGGACTTGGCCTCTAGATTCCTCCTCTGCTTACGGTCGAGAACTGTCGTGACTTCGAGCAGATGATCTTGAGACGGCAGGTACGCCAGGGCATGACTCTGGACACTGCAGAACTCGCTGGCCACGTTGTAAGTCCTTGGATTTGTTCCCAGCACCCAGCACACGTTGTAGGTCTTACTGTAGTTGTAGTTCTGGGGGCATGCTGTCACCAGGAAAAGGAAAAGAGCAAGCATGAGGAAAATGAAGCATCACATAGGTTGTTTGTGGCAACCTCCACTCACCCGCCATAAACTGCAGTGCAAGAAAGGTCTGCTGCAATGCGTTGCAGTCTTTTGTATGAGACCAGGACACGGTAGCCAGTTTCAACACCACGAACCAACGCTCTACCGCTCTCTCGACCACCAGCATATGTAGAACTGTTGTTACCGCAACTTGCGAAAGAGGAATGTCCTGATACAAGTTCTGTGGTGAAGCGGGAAATACTAAAACTACCCTGGTGTTCTTGCAGTGCGACAGACAGGCCATGTCAGGTGACTTAGAACATGCTGGGGGCCTGGAGAAGACAAATTCTGTCGCAGGAGAGACAGCATCGAAGGCGTGCTGCTGGAGCACAGAGGACATATGGATGAGCTGCATGTCATCACTGCAGAGTGTCGTTTGGAAATGCCGCCGACCAAAGCCTCGCTGACTGTATCTCTGAAATCATTTACCTAGACACCAGAACGGTGTGCGGTTTGCTGTATGACGCAATGGGGAGATTTCTCCCCTCCACAGCCAAGCTGGATGGATGGATGGATGGATTTGTACGGCCTTTCAGCCCTTGTAGGCTATGTAAGCCGCCATTGATCACGAAAAGCAAGAGCTGGTTAGAGTACGAGCAAGTCATGTGACGATTTCCCTAGTGATTCGTCTGTTCTATTAGCCCACTACCCACAGCGGGACCAGATCTTAGCTAACTGCGTTATTGAAAGCTATTTTACATAGACACCAGCACAGCCTCTCGCTCGAAGTAGGGCGAAACGGGAAGCTATCCCCTATACATAAATGCTACAGTCATGGCAGTGAAATAATGCTTGAAGCTTTGCCAGTCGTCGTCTGATAGATTGTCTTCCTTAACAGTGTTTTTTATATGGAACTAAATTCTCATTCACTCGGTAGAGCGATTTGGGTTGTATATGTAAAGCAACGCTTGTACCAATTAGACGTTTCGGTCACTGCATTGCCAGGAGACAAATCAACTAACGGGCGTTAGCTCATCATCAATAGCTTCACCCAAAGAAGACAGCGTTCCACCTGCAAAATGCAAATCTGTTCAGGAAAACTCTTCCACTTCCTCTGAAAGCTGCTGAAATTTTCCTTCACTTTAGCAACTTTTTTCTCTATTCAAATCATTTTATTAAAAAGATGTAAGTGGCACAAATGTACATACCTGCCAACATTATGTTTCTAATGTTGATGGTGAAAAGATGTCTTTTTTAAGAATATAAACGTACTATTTTGTGTGGTTTGGTTTTGTTTTCTTTGTTTGTTTGTGGTTCTGGAGCTGCCATGCATGATGTAATTTTTTAATTACAAGTGATGATGATGTTTATATCGTCAATGCCTGTTTGTGGGATTCTTCGGAAACAAAATCATTTATTCATCTAGTTATTTTTAAACGGCGATATGGGTATGGGTGGAATAGCAGTGGGATAAGAAACGAACAAGTTCTTCTGCATTGTTTGAAAGAAAGACAAAAAGGTCTGTTTCCAGCAAGAGTGGCATGGAAACTCCAGTGCTGCTTGTTTTGTTGTTTCAAAATGTGCACGGCAGTTTAAATGATTTCCTTCCGGTTGTTTATTTGCCTCGCCTCTTCCTTTTTCTATCTGCCCATCCGTGGAGCCCATGTGACCGAGGTAGCTAGCGAAACAAAGGGCAAAAGCCCACAATACACATGTTTGTATACGCATGTTATTTCAGTTCAGTGCAGTTCAGTCTCTTAACCCTGAGACGGGTTGTTGAGGCACCACTGATGACTTTCGGACAATCTTCCTCCATCGATCTCTATCCTATGTGGCTCGCTGTGAGTCAGCAAAGGTCAAGCCTGACCACTCTTTGATGTTGTCTTCCCACCTCTTTCTCTGCCTGCCTCTCCTTCTCCCACCTGGTACGGTACCTTGCAGGATGGTCTTGGCCAGCCGACTGCCTCTTGACACGTGACCATACCACTTCAGCTTTCTGCTTTTCACGATTGAGAGATTGACATGTTATTTAGTGAAAGGTAATATAATCTCGGTGCGATATTGATGACAACTTAATGGATAGATCTCTTTTCAAAAGACGTTCATACCTGATTCAAAAGGATAACCATAAAAAAAGTCGAGCAATAGACCTCAAAAGAGCGCTAAAGGAGCTATGGCTCCTGACAGAATGACATTTTGTACATGAGATTTCATCAATGATAAAAAAATAGAGATATAACAAAACGTCACAAAATCATGAGTCGGTTTGAACTGTTCGAAGTTATTGCTGCTGTTAACATTTGACGCTGATAGTTTCAGATTTCCAGTGGTACCAGAATTATGTTTACATCTTTGCATTTCTGGAAGTTAAAACTATTTGAGCGAACACCGCAATGATGTGCAAAATTGGAGGAAATTCGCGACACAAACATACGTGCGGCGCTGCTGAATAGTGCAACGGCAAATTCTGTTTACGTCACGATTTCGCTTTGTACACTTAGACAACGCTACACGGAAATTTCCACAACAGGAAGCAGTCAGAGAGACGAGCCTTGCAGTGATGCGTGATACGCTGGAATGAGTAGAAAGCTTTAGTTGAGCTACATGAACCCTCATTACCTCCGCCACAGAGGTTATGCTTCACCCTCGCTTCTTTAGTTAGTTAATTGGCAAGACAACTCAAAGTTCCAAACGGATTATGATGCAATTTGGTGCAAGATAAGGGTGTTATCCAAGAAACAATCCAGTAAATGTTGAAGGTTATCTATAATCTCGTTTTGGAATTACAACCATACTTTTTTTTTCATTCATCACAGAGTTGATGACGTCAAACTATTGATGACGCCAGTCAAACACTGTACATAAAGAAGACGTGGAACTTGCGAAGAAAATGCGAAAAAGTGTTTGTGGGTTATCGTCCCTAGTCACATGCTGGCGGCGAAAACAAAATGGCCGATCGCGTGCGAGGCGGTGGTGATTTTTGCTCGGCTCTTGGTTGCAAGAACGCCCGTTACAAACAGAGCTGCTTCGGGAAAACTTTCCACAAGTTCCCTAAAGAAGAAAAAAGGTGGGTTGTGCAGTGATTATTTCATCAGGTTTACCTTCTTCAGAATGAGAATGCAATGGCTCGAGTCAACTAACTCAGTAGACTAGATCTACAGCGTCAGCGAGTACTTACGACTGTGAGTGTGAGTCAGCAGTCAGTACAAAACAACAGTTTACACTTGATGACAAACTACCCGTGGGCATATTTGCTGAATCCTTTATCAAACCTTGCTTACGGGAAAACTACAGTACAAGGTACATCACTCATCCGTTTTGCGTTTAGGCAGAGCGTTAGATTTAGAATGGATGCCATTTCACAAGCTGACAAGGCGATTCCTTTCAATCATAATCATGCCCGTGTGATCAGATTGTCAATGATTGTGATCACAATTACGTACGTACACAATGAAATAACACAATTTTGCAAAGCATGTTTTTATCTTCTCCTGTTTGTACTGGTGTATCCGTAAGCGATTTTGGGCTGGGGGTGTTTCTTGGGCAGCTATAATTTTTCGGTTTCGAAGACAAGTCGGAACTCTAATGTTGGCCCTAAATCCTCTCTCTTCAGTGACCATTGTGATTTATATATAATTTTTCTTTTTCTTTTTCTCCAAATGCCAAAAAAAAGAGTCCTAGGATCGGCGGGGACAAAATAGGGTTGGTCGGGATACCGTAAACAGACTATTTGGTTTTGTTTTTGTCTAAGCAATGACTAACTAACTTTCTTTAGGGTCTGACATCGTATATACTATACAATTTTTGGGGTATTAACTAAATACATGTATACAGTTTTTGATTCCTTTTATACTATTTCACAAATTAGCCGCCCCCCCCCCCCTTTTTTTTAGTCTGCCCTAGGGGCGGGAGATCTCCTAATTTCGGTTTCTAGGGTCACCTTATGCTTCCCCCATGAGCTGAGAACTTAATTTAAAATGGGCCTCGATTTTATTTATTTGTATTTTGTAATTGTGCCTTTGTCCAGTCACATGATTTCACTTTGTACTTAAAAACTTGGCACTGTCATCATTTATTGCTATTTATTGTT
>JAWQFJ010019239.1:32500-34400 GCA_034096865.1 Theodoxus fluviatilis | reverse complement strand
GGAGGGGGGGGGGGGGAGGGGGGGGGGGGGGGGGGGAGGGGGGGTGGGAAAGGGGGGGAGTAAAAAGGGTAAGGAAGTGGGGATAAAAGGGGAAGAAGGGAAAAAAGGAGAGAGAGAAAAAGAAAAAAGGAAATAAAAAAAAAAAAAAAAAGAGAAGAAATTGAGTGAATTAGAAGAGGAGGGATTGGGGTTTAATATAATAAGTGGATTGGGTGGTTGGAGGTGGAGAGGGTTGGGGTATAAGGGGGGTGAGGTGGTGGAGGGGGGGGGTTTAAGGGGTGGAGGTGTGATGGGTTGGGTTTAAAGGGGGTGAGGTGGGGAGGTTGGGGGGTTAGGGGGGTGGAGGTGGAGAAGGTTGGGGTGTAAGGGGGTGGAGGTGGAGGAGGGGTTGGGGGTGTAAGGGGGGTGGAGGTGGTGGTGGTGGGGAATCGTACTGCGCTACATGCGATGCTTTAAGCCTGCTGACTGACCGAAACATATTTTGTGTGTGAAAAGGCCGTGTGAGTTCACAGTACATTTACAAGTAACACTAATCTGAAAACATCGCAATAAAAAACATGATTCAAATAATTCATTTCTATTGACTGAACATCATTTTACACAGAGCTCTGGCGATCTTACGCACTCTATTTTATTAAGTCCGTTTTACAAGAGGCAATTTCACACATCCCACACTGCCGCTGTCCACACGACAAAAATATCCGCCAATCGCAGAGCACTGCTGTTGCTCTTGCTCCACTATTACGTGCTGCGACTGGCTGCCACAATAATGCACGCTGGAGAGCGTGAGTGTGGACCGTGTGGAATCGCCTCGTGTAATAGGGCGTCTCTAACAGCGTTATCCATACAACGGACTCCGTCTCACCGTAGTTCCCACCACTTTTCATTGTAGTGGTCAGCTGTGGTCTCCCCGCTGAAGACGCTCCACCGCCACTGGTCAATCAGGTAGCCAAAGGGCAGAAACGCCACCTTCTCAAAAGCCATATTCATCAGGAAGTTGATGTCAGTTTCTGAAAAGTAAAGAAAAACATATCTGAGTGTCTCGGCATTTTCATACAATGTCTCGTCACCGCCTCAACTCAAAACATCTAAGGGACATTGAGAAGGGCTCTTGCCTGTCTGTCTAACGAGATCCACATAAATCTTCAAGAAAGTGTTAGAGATGTGGGTACAGCCAACTGGAAATTGATGATATTCTCAAGTTCAAGGTCATGTGTCATGGACGTGCAAACGTGTGTGTGTGTGTGTGTGAGTGTATGTGTGTGTGTGTATGTGTGTGTGTGTGTGTGTGTGAGTGAGTGTGTAGGTGAGTGTGTGTGTGTGTGTGTGCGTGCGGGCGTGTGTGTGTATGTGTGTGCATGTGCGTGCGAGCCTACATGCATGTGTACGCGCGCGCGCGCCTGTGTGTGTGTGTGTGTGTGAGAGAGAGAGAGAGAGAGAGAGAGAGAGAGAGAACAACAACGAACAAGTCACTTTATTGTGGAAACCATTGACCCATTACGATTGGGAACAGTACCTGATATAGCCAACATGTGTATTCTGTACAAAAACAATTACTGAGGAAGCATGTTTCAACACTATGTAGTAAGAGAGCTCTGCTTCAATACCGCAAGATGAGTACTATACAAATAATGAGTCATTCATATCTGATTCAGTAGCTTCCGCTCTTCTTTTAAATGCATAATATGAATTCGCACTAACGGTTTGCATAGGGCCTGACTCTTTTTGTAGAGAGCAGCTGGACAAGAGGTTCTATGTCCTTGCATTGCACATATGGAAATATATACTTAATTCCAAGATCTTCCTATGCTGGGCAGTACAGGACAACATGCTATTCATCTTTTTCAATACATGTTGAATATAAGATTTTGCATTCCTCCTTACTTTGTTCACGTACTGT
>JAWQFJ010019239.1:12500-15000 GCA_034096865.1 Theodoxus fluviatilis | reverse complement strand
TACATGTGTGTGTGTGTGTGTTTGTGTGTGCGTGTGTGCGTGTGTGCGTACGCGTGATATATGTGCGTGTATGTGTATGTGTGTGAGACGTATGTGTGTGTGTTTACGTGTGTGCGTGTGTTTGTGTATGTGTGTGTATGTGTGCATGTGCGCGCGCACTTGTGGTATATGCGTAAGTTACATGTTACATATATATGTGAGTGACAGAGTGTGTGTGTGTGTGTGTGTGCGTGCGTGCGAGCACATTCGGTATATGTGTGTGACATGTGCGAGTATGAATGCACATGTGTGTGTGTGTGTTTGTGTGTGTGTGTGTGTGTGGGTGTGTGTCTGTATGTGTTTGAGTGCTCTTGTGCGTGTGTCGGGGTGTGTGTGTGTGTGTGTGTGTGTGTGTGTGTGTGCATATGAGTGTGTGTGTGTTTATACGTGTGTGTGTGTGTGTGTCCGTGTGTGTGTTTGTGTGTGTGTGTGTTTGTTTGTGTGTGCGTGTGTTGGTGTGTGTGTGTGCAAATGTTGCACAAGTGCTTGATGTGTGTGTGGGTGTTTGTGTGGGTGTGCGTGTGGGTGTGTAGCATATGCGTGTTCGATAAGTGTGTGTGTGTGTGTGTGTGTGTGTGCTGTGTATGTGCATGTGTGTGTGCGCGCGTGTCTGTGTGTGTGTGTATTCGTATGTGTGTTTATGTACGTGTGTGTGTGTTCTTGTGTATTTGTGTGTGTACGTGTATGTATATGTGTGTGTGTATTTGTATGCGTGTGTGTGTGCGCGCGCGCGCGTGTGTGTTTACGCGTGCGTTTATGCCTGTATGACACGTGTGTGCATGTACGTGTGTGTGTGTGTGTGTGTGTGTGTGTGTGTGAGAGAGAGAGAGAGAGAGAGAGAGAGAGAGAGAGAATGTGTGTGTTTGTGTGTGTCTATGCATTTGTGTTTGTGTGTGCATGTGCATGTGTACGTGTGTGTGTGTTCTTGTGTGTATGTTCTTGTGTATGTGTTCTTGTGTGTGTTTGTGTGTGTGTGTGTGAGTGTGTATGTGTGTGTATGTGTGTGTGTATGTGTGTGTGTGTTTGCGTGTGTATATACATGTCTGTGTGCGTGTATGTTTTTTCGTCGTATTCCGTCATAAAAAATGTAATTGGCCGGAAAAGCATACCTAACATCTCTGACCATTACAACAGTTTGGGAATGCATTCGTGCGCTTTCCAAATACGTATTAATGCACTTAAAGTCAACAAACATATTGTTAAAATGAAACGCGGGACCTAACGTGTCCATTTTGTTACGAGATTGATGATGAGAGACAATTCCTGTTTAACTGCAGCAAATATGCCGATCTCGGAGAGAGGTACATAGTACAGCATATACGATCAAGCAGAGATTGCAGCTTTCTTCTAAAAGGTACGAATAACCGGACAACAAAGAATGTATCTGTCCTGCCGAATTTGTGAAATTGCCGATTTCGCGTAATCAGCAACTTTATTGCTCATTTCACGTAATCGGCAAAACGTTGCCTAATTCACGTAATAGGCAGCGAACTGCCGAAAATGTGTAACGCACTAAAAACTTTGCCCAATTCACGAAATATTTTCTTCTGTGATCAGAGAAGTACGTTTGAGAGCAACTCAGATCAGTGTATAGTGTAGCAATCAACAATCGAGAAAAGCATGCACAACGAAATAATCGAAGCAACTCAGGTCAGATCAGTGCAGCAACCAACAATCGAAAAAAGCATGCACAACGAACAAATCGAAATGGAATTTCTATTTCGAACAATCAGTTTCATATCTTGCCGATTTCGTATAATGGGCAGACATTGCCTGTTTCGCGTAATCAGCTGCCTATTTCACGAAATCGGCAGCCTATTTCGTGAATTGGGCAAAGTTTTGAGTGCGTTACACATTTTCGGCAGTTCGCTGCCTATTACGTGAATTAGGCAACGTTTTGCCGATTACGTGAAATGAGCAATAAAGTTGCTGATTACGCGAACTCGGCAATTTCACAAATTCGGCACGACATATGGATGTACATATATTATGCTATGAGGAGAAGAGAAAAAGAATGTGTCCGTTACGTGGCAGCCTCAAGTATGTATTAACCGCTATACGATTTATACTTTTTATCCTTGTAAGTAAACACTTATCATACTTGTTGATGTACTATTACTTTTCAATGGGCAGTTGGCCTGTGAGTGGAATTGTTTGAGAACGGGGTTTTCTTGAAAACTCGCTGTATTCACAGACACATCAGGATCGGCAGCCAATGTGTTCGGCTAAAGCGCCTTCCTTAGTCGCACATATAAAAGTTATGGATGGACACAACGGTGGGTCCGTCCGTAACTTCTAAGCGTGCACCCGATGAAGACTTTTTTACAGGATTATTTGTACCGTTAATCCATATTTTGTCTGTGATTACAGCTACATTTCAAGTGAACACTGTGCTGATACTACTATCAAGGTCGTCAGTACTTTGTGGATGTAAAATATCTTAATCTGGTTTATGGGACAT
>JAWQFJ010019239.1:7500-10000 GCA_034096865.1 Theodoxus fluviatilis | reverse complement strand
CTCTCTCTACAGATACAAGATATAATCATTCATTTCATTGGGAGATTGAGAGGAGGAGGAGGAGGAGGAGGATGGGGAGGAGGAGGAGGAGGAGGAGGAGGAGGAGGAGGAGATAAGGAGGAGGAGGAGATGGAGGAGGAGGAGGAGGAGGAGGAGGAGGAGGAGGAGGAGGAGGAGGAGGAGGAGGAGGAGGAGGAGGAGGAGGAGGAGGAGGAGGAGGAGGAGGAGGAGGAGGAGGAGGAGGAGGAGGAGGAGGAGGAGGAGGAGGTGGAGGAGGAGGAGGAGGACCAAAAGGAAGAGGAAGAGGAGGAGGAGCAGGAGGAGGACCAGGAAGAGAAGCAGGAGGAGGACCAGGAGGAGGACCAGGAGGACCAGGAGGAGGACCAGGAGGAACAGGAAGATGACCAGGAGGACCAGAAGGAGGACTAGGAGGAGGTCCAGGAGGAGGACCAGGAGGAACAGGAGAAGGAGCAGGAGAAGGAGCAGGAGCAGGAGGAAGAGGACCAGAAGTAGGACCAGGATGAGGACCAGCAGGAGGACCAGGAGGAGGAGAACCAGGAGGAGGATGATCAGGAAGAGGAGGACCAGGAGAAAGATCAGGAGGAGGACCAGGAGGAGGACCAAGAGGAGGAACAGGAGGAGGACCAGGAGGAAGAGGACCAGAAGGAGGACCAGGAGGAAGAGGACCAGGAGGAGGAGGACCAGGAGGAGGAGGACCCGGAGGAGGACCAGAAGGAGGACCAGAAGGAGGAAGACCAGGAGGAGAAGGACCAGGAGGAGGAGGACCAGGAGGAGAAGGACCAGGAGGAGGAGGACCAGGAGGAGGAAGACCAGGACCAGGAGGAGGACGAGGAGGACGACGAGGATGACCAGGAGCAGGTCCAAAAGGAGGACCAGGAGTAGCAGACGGTTGTACATCCTGAATAAGTCACTTTACGTAGTCAGGATATGTCATCCCTAATTCATTATTCCATATGCATTGAGATTTCAGTGTTGATTCATATGGTTTTACTTTATTCTGGCAGGCGTCAAAGCTGAAACGTATTGAGAATAGAAAAAGGGCTATGCGTTAGTATCTATTTGAAAGGGTACAATTGACGTGACAAAAACCTCAACACAGCAAAATCTAAGCGAAGTATGTGCTCTAACATTTCTTATTATTTCGTGAAGCCGACTTACGTATACAAGCGTGTAATGACAGACACCCTAAAAAGGGGCGTGACAAGCAAGATCAAAAACCCAAACGAAATGGATTCCGAGCGAAAAGAAAACGGCGTTTCGAATATATTAATAAGACAATGCTGAATCCACGGCCCTTATTTGGCACTAGCGAAACTTAATCTTTAAAATCGACAATTCCAAACAAGCAAAATCATGGCGTCAGAAATTCAATCGTGCAAATCGCAGCCAAACCGACGGCGAGTTTCATTGATTCACTTTTTACACACACACACACACACACACACACACACACACACACACACACACACACACACACACACGCACTCTTACACACACACAAGCAAACATGCACACACACATACGCACACACACACATACACACGCACGCACACATACGCTCGCACTCACGCACACACACACATACAAACACATTTTAAAACATACACCACTCCCTCATTAAAGCAGCGCGATTTGTAACAAAAAAGTACAGTTGTCACTTTATACTTACTTAAAATATCCTGTACGCTGTCTGCACTTCAAGACTATCCACCCGAGAAAAACGAAATAATTGGTGGGCGGCTGCAGATCGGGTATCTTCCTCCACCCGAAATCGGAACCCCAGTGACTTCAACTTACTGGGTCACCTGATAGGCATGAGTACCCGTATGATGGGCTACAACGAGGTTTGTGCACTGGGCAGGGCGATGTTCAGGGAGAGGAGGGAAGAATGATGAGAGGGCAATGACTCAGATACTATAGTAATAGAAGCATGAGTACAAACGCAAGCATACATCAGCAAGAATGAAGTCACGAAATCCTGTCCGTGAATGAACACAATGAAGGCAACGCTAAAGTAAATCAAAATTTTAAATGAAACTTTATAATATTGGAAATTACCACGAATACAAGGAATGGTTGACACTCCGTTCCTTTTCAAGGGATGCAGAAATCTTCATCGCCAAAATGGAAAAAGTGGTCAAATCATCCCGTGCGGGGCATGAACACTGCATCCAGTCACCTCATAAAGTCATATGTTTCCCAAGAGCATCTCTGATCTTGTATTAAAGAGAGATGCGTTCATTAAGTCAGATGTCTCTACACCTGTGGCCAGTGTACTATTGTAGAAGAGACTATTCATATTTGCAAACTGGGAGTGCGAAGATTTATTCTTCAAATCAGGTTGACTTGGTTGCTGTTATCCATCATGGTAAACTGATGTTACTGTTCACATGCATATGTTGCGACTTGTCTCCTTTCGCAAAGTCCTGTTAACACGGGGGCTCTCCTAGTTTTCGCCGGGAAGTCGAAGTTCACAAAA